>KI422627.1:42241-67781 GCA_000473375.1 Anopheles culicifacies | reverse complement strand
AGCTTGTTCGGTATGAATCTGCGTGCTAAGTAATTGATGACATTTTTTTGCTGCAATTTGTTTATTTGTTCCAATATAAAATTCATCCTTGTGAAGGCTCAATGTAAAACATTGAATACTTCCTACTAATACACAACCATGTATCGTGCAGCATATTTAAGGAACTGTGCACGTGTATGAGAGAGATGTACAAGCCTGTGAATTGTTTAGCACGCAGATCCGATATGATATGTGTGAAAATGTTTTTCTCTTTGAAAAAAGCTACGGCATAGTTTGAATCATTCGTTACGCTACTTAGTATAATCGGCCAAAATATAGAATTAGCATTTCTAGCGAATACCATAGAAATATCTACTATAAAATGTACAATTTTAGTTCAGTCATTTCGTTCCCTTATAACGATGTAATTCTAGTAATGTTGGCTGTGTTACTACATGGATGATTGAGTTGGGCAGGATATAGTGGTAGCAATATGCAACTATCATTAAGTCAGTTTTCAAAACTATGCAGTGTTTACATACCTTTCATGATAGTTTAATATTTAGCGTTTTTCATAATTGACTAAGTCTTTGTTCTTTTCGGCCTTCGTACGAATGCTTCTCTAGCTGCTATTGTTCATCAAGTATGATATCCCAATTACTGTATACGCGCCATATTTTCATCTTCAACTGACCTTTTCTTTTTGTTGTTCATCTTATGAAGCATTAGTGTTCTTGTTACACGCTCGTTACCTCTTCAAATGTTGCATTACATACTACACGGTATCACAATTTTACCACAACAAAACGCTTAGTTGATCTGTTATCAATTATTTACCAAAAACTGGTCTTATTTCATGCTGTGTCAAAAAAGCGTGTAATGTTTTGTGGTCATTAAGCACAATTCAGTAGTATTCCCATATCAATACACGCTTTATGAGTGTTACTCTGTCGATGTTGTATCGTATAAGCGGTCATGTTTCACACTCTAAACTCTATTTGCTGGCCAAAACGTTTATTTGTATTGTATGTTTTTCATAGACTCATAACGTCTATGAGAGAGAGAGCAAAAATTGTAAACGCACGTCGTGAACAATATGTGTCCGCCAAAATCTATTTCACTTATACAGCGAGATCTGATGGTGGAGCAAGCTTTTAAATAAAATCACAAAAATAGGCACACGAAACGGTAGGTTTCGCATTTCACTAACGCAATGATACTATTGTTAATTTAACAAACGATATCTTTAAATAGACACATATGGAATAACATAAAGAGAACATCAATAATTATATTTGTTTTCTTTGTATAAAATGGTATGATATCTCTCTTACATGTCTCTAAATAACACGCTACATGGCAAAGAATCGAGATAAACTGATCCACCTTCTACTATATACGTATTCCTATCAAGATAGCCTTCCATTTAACACCGGTTCGTGCACGTGTTTCGTTCCATTTCTAGTGATACAAATATGCGAGTTTGTCAAACAACGAGGGATTATTTCTGCCTTACTTTTCTTACGTCTTGTGCTGCGATGAGTTTGCCTCATAACGTTCGTAGCATGACGCATGCAAATAAACACCACTAACCTAATAGTTAACTGACTCTGTTTAACGGTGAAGTATATGCAAAAGCAACAACAGTACATTTCAAGTGGAAGTTCGTCGCATTAAGTACCTACTGGCCATTTTTTATTGTCAAAAAAAAAAAAAGATCTACTGCAGAGTGCAGCAACAGTTAACATCCACTAGCTCAGCAACATCACGGGAATAAATGATCATTGTTAAACGGATAAGAATTAGTTTGACATGTGCCGCTGATCGTTACCATAATGTTTGTTATTATTTCACCAATTATTTTTAAGTTCCTAAAGGTTACATTGCATTGAGATGTGATTTTGCTCACTTGAATGAAATATTCATATAGAGCTGGACATAATATTATATATTATTGTTTGAATGGTTTTACATTCGCAAATTTAAAAACATTATGTTTTTTAACGATGCATAAAACAAACTTTTTGGCCTATAAAACTTTATTTAGAAATTTGTAAAAATAAATCTGACTACAAGCAGATTTCAAGATCATTCAAAGATTTCAATCAATCAATCAATGTAGTAAGAAAGCAAAACTATTTCCATGTACAGTTATGTCCACCTGACATAAGTTCAAACATACGTCAACACAAATATACCAGACCAGTACAACCAAATGAAGCGCTTTCTACCATTAGGCGAAAGTATTAAAAGAAAATTACTTGTTTTTTTATCCAAAACTGTTGAGACTCTCAGTCAAATAATAGCACACTAATAATGAAAATATTGTATCAATCTAAAACTCCTCGAACGGACGCTAAGGAGATCGTAAGAAAAAGATTTGTGCTTACATGTCACATCTGGCCACATAGGAAAGCTACAAAAGCTAACCTTATAACAAATCCATCATTATGTATCAAAACTTCTTACACTCCTGTTAATTAATGTAATAAAATGCCTACGCTTAGGAAATTAAAAAAAGAAAAAGAAATTTACACACCCCAATATTCACGAAATCCCAAAAGGGTTGCATGATTATCCACAATTTTGTTGCTAATTGTATGCCCCCGCTTCATGTACGCAAACATCCTGGCAGATAGCGTTGAGACATGCCACGTTTGCGATCGCTCACTAGATCTCTTTTGGTTGAAATGACGTTATTAGAACGACACTTAACTACGACTAAGATATGATATAACAGAAGCTGCTCACTAGTGATTATATATGTGGAGGACTACAAGGCCCAACAACTGAATGACTACCGCCTACTACGCCAACCGGTGTGGCTGCGTTCCACCGGGAATGGCATAATCGTCCCGATTCGGACAAAACCGATATTCGCTTATCAAACAAATCTTTCCCACTGGCACTGCTACAAGAAGTTCCCACAGAGGACACCGTAGCCGGAGATGACAGTACCGTACCTCCAACGGATGTGCCGTTTCCTATCGCAGAATGATGGTTTTGGTGCTGTTGCTGCTGTAGGAGTAATGATGGATCTGTATTCAGTTGCTTCTGCGATTTGGCACGTTGCAATGTCGAACAGGACGTTAGTGGAGCTCCATCATCTGGAGCACTAAGATATAATAAACCACCGGCACTAGTAACGCCACCAACGTTACTACCACCGACGCCTCCTCCACCTACCGCTGTCGTGGCCATAAGACAGCTATTATCATCAATATTTGCACCACCGAGCAGTAGTGCGGCGGACCCGACACTTCCTCCACCAGCAACACCATTGGCGCTACAGCTCCCACTACTACCGCTTCCACCGCTGCTACCGCTAGCTGACGTCGGTGGGGAAGGCATGTTGTTTATGCTTTTATCCCAGGTGTTCTTAATCATATGATGCGAACTGTCAAAGTTGGAGAGAGTATTGCTACTGTTTCGTTTCTGTCCCGACGACTGGAGGTGATTATGAAAACCATTGTGGTACTGTTGTTGCTGCTGCTGCTGTTGGGAAGTGGAATGAAGCAGGCCACCCTGCGATGTGGACGATGACGAAGACTGCTGATGATGAAGCTGATGTTGTTGCTGATGCTGCTGTTGCTGCTGCTGCTGTTGGGAAGTGGAATGAAGCAGGCCACCCTGCGATGTGGACGATGACGAAGACTGCTGATGATGAAGCTGATGTTGTTGCTGATGCTGCTGTTGCTGCTGCTGCTGTTGGGAAGTGGAATGAAGCAGGCCACCCTGCGATGTGGACGATGACGAAGACTGCTGATGATGAAGCTGATGTTGTTGCTGATGCTGCTGTTGCTGCTGCTGCTGTTGGGAAGTGGAATGAAGCAGGCCACCCTGCGATGTGGACGATGACGAAGACTGCTGATGATGAAGCTGATGTTGTTGCTGATGCTGCTGTTGCTGCTGCTGCTGTTGGGAAGTGGAATGAAGCAGGCCACCCTGCGATGTGGACGATGACGAAGACTGCTGATGATGAAGCTGATGTTGTTGCTGATGCTGCTGTTGCTGCTGCTGCTGTTGGGAAGTGGAATGAAGCAGGCCACCCTGCGATGTGGACGATGACGAAGACTGCTGATGATGAAGCTGATGTTGTTGCTGATGCTGCTGTTGCTGCTGCTGCTGTTGGGAAGTGGAATGAAGCAGGCCACCCTGCGATGTGGACGATGACGAAGACTGCTGATGATGAAGCTGATGTTGTTGCTGATGCTGCTGTTGCTGCTGCTGCTGTTGGGAAGTGGAATGAAGCAGGCCACCCTGCGATGTGGACGATGACGAAGACTGCTGATGATGAAGCTGATGTTGTTGCTGATGCTGCTGTTGCTGCTGCTGCTGTTGGGAAGTGGAATGAAGCAGGCCACCCTGCGATGTGGACGATGACGAAGACTGCTGATGATGAAGCTGATGTTGTTGCTGATGCTGCTGTTGCTGCTGCTGCTGTTGGGAAGTGGAATGAAGCAGGCCACCCTGCGATGTGGACGATGACGAAGACTGCTGATGATGAAGCTGATGTTGTTGCTGATGCTGCTGTTGCTGCTGCTGCTGTTGGGAAGTGGAATGAAGCAGGCCACCCTGCGATGTGGACGATGACGAAGACTGCTGATGATGAAGCTGATGTTGTTGCTGATGCTGCTGTTGCTGCTGCTGCTGTTGGGAAGTGGAATGAAGCAGGCCACCCTGCGATGTGGACGATGACGAAGACTGCTGATGATGAAGCTGATGTTGTTGCTGATGCTGCTGTTGCTGCTGCTGCTGTTGGGAAGTGGAATGAAGCAGGCCACCCTGCGATGTGGACGATGACGAAGACTGCTGATGATGAAGCTGATGTTGTTGCTGATGCTGCTGTTGCTGCTGCTGCTGTTGGGAAGTGGAATGAAGCAGGCCACCCTGCGATGTGGACGATGACGAAGACTGCTGATGATGAAGCTGATGTTGTTGCTGATGCTGCTGTTGCTGCTGCTGCTGTTGGGAAGTGGAATGAAGCAGGCCACCCTGCGATGTGGACGATGACGAAGACTGCTGATGATGAAGCTGATGTTGTTGCTGATGCTGCTGTTGCTGCTGCTGCTGTTGGGAAGTGGAATGAAGCAGGCCACCCTGCGATGTGGACGATGACGAAGACTGCTGATGATGAAGCTGATGTTGTTGCTGATGCTGCTGTTGCTGCTGCTGCTGTTGGGAAGTGGAATGAAGCAGGCCACCCTGCGATGTGGACGATGACGAAGACTGCTGATGATGAAGCTGATGTTGTTGCTGATGCTGCTGTTGCTGCTGCTGCTGTTGTTGCAGATGATGATGATGATGGTGCGACGAGGCGGAGAGATTATGAGATGCATTTTGTTCGTTCTGTTTCCTCGCTTCTGCATCGTCCTTTTCCTGTTCCCGTTGTCGCTTGCGCTTTAAGCAGATAACGATCGTAGTCGCAATGAATGCCAACAGTGGAGTCGAAATCGAAAACATCGCGATCAGAACGATCTGACCACTGCTCAACCCATCGGCATTGCGACTGTTAGTGTCCACTCCGTCTACGCCGCTGTAGCGCTGCTGTTGCTGAGGATGATGATGATGGTGATGTATGTCGCCACCATCTACGGCAGCGTCCCTCTGAATTGCCGTGGAAGACTCTTCCTCACAGGAATGGCCACGGTAACCACCGGCACACACGCATTGATAACTATTCACCCGATTGATGCACGTGCCACCGTTCCGACAAGGGGCTGAAATGCATTCGTCCACATCAGCACTGCAATCCTTGCCAGTAAAACCAGCGCGACACTGGCACCGGTAATCGTTTTCCAGATTGGTACAAATTCCGCCATTTGCGCACGGTTTCGTAAGACAAAGATCTACCTTTTCTTCACAATGCGTACCAATGAAGCCTGGTATGCATTGGCATTTAAAGTGGTTCTCCGCATCGATACACGTGCCTCCATTCAAGCACGGATTACTGACGCAATCATCCACATTTTCCTCGCACCGATCACCGACAAATCCATCCGGGCAGATACACATCAGCATTCCATTATTATCATGTCCGGTGCCAAAAAATGAACCCATCGATGATGCGGAGGAGGAAGAGGAAGCCGATGAAGAAGATGTTGCAGCCACGTGGCAAGTGCCACCATTGGCACAGTAGTTGGAATAGCACTCGCCAGATTTGATCTCGCATGCCGTCCCACTATACCCGGGTGGGCAATCACACCGGAAGTTCGATGTAGCCGATGACGACGAGGAAGCCGCTACAACGTCCACACACGTTCCTTGATGGCAAGGCTTTTCTGCGCATGTAATAGTTTCCCGTTCACAGTGCCTTCCCATCCAGCCTTTCGCACAGTGACATTGGTATTTGCGTCCGTCGGCGTCCATCGGAGTCTCCCGGTCAGCCATATCGTGGCAGGTGGCTCCGTGCAAGCAAGGCTCATCAGTGCAGCTCGTGATGCTCTGCTCGCAATCAGTACCCATGTAGCCCGGACGACACTGGCACGTGTACAAACCTTGGCCCGTATTGAAGCAGGTGCCCCCATTTAGGCAAGGTTTGTGGTTGGTACAGTAGTTTAGATCCTGATTGCAAAACAGCCCTCCCCAGCCTTCTTTGCAAAGGCACTCCCAGGGTTTTTTGCATGTGCCGTGCAAGCAACCTGGATAGGGTTCACATTCGTCGCACAGCGCACTTTTCCATCCCGATTGGCAACTAAAGAGCATGGCAAAACAAACGAAAATAAGAGAGAAAGCAAAATAAATATTAAAACCTCATCGGTTTGGCCATTTAATGCAGCAGCACGGTCAAGAGGAGCACGCTGGCAAAGGGCGCATTAATTACATACAGAGCTTGTATATGCCTTATGCATTTTCTACCATCAAGATGCGGAGAGACGACGACAACAGATGCCATCGGATGAAGGTAGTATGAAGCAAAATGAATAAAAAAAATCATAGTGCTTTAAGAACACGTTGCGATATGGCGTATGCTGTAATACTTACTTGCATTCGTTCGGTTTGTTGCAGTGTCCGTGAAGGCATCCAGGTGTGCAGCGGGCTGTAAATATGAAGCAAAATAAAAGTTACTATAAATGCTCAACCTGTTCATGTGTGTTTTTTTCAAATGTTTTAACTGTTTTGTGTATTATACTTCGAAAACAATTTATGACAAATTTCCCTTAACTCTACTAACAATAAATTCTCCGTAACATACTCATTCACAATGATAAAATGGTTAATAATCATGAGATTCAACTAAATCTATAGCAAAACCTCACTCTCTAAATGCATATTCGCTGTTGAATACACTTTTCGTTCGTGTCATAGTTGGGGCACGGTTTCTTAAAGTTCTGAAACCCAGAGCACGTTATACGGCCCTGGCTCGGTACGTTACACGGCAGCTTATGTCCATTCACTAAACTACTTACCAATGGTACAGTATTCTCCCTGCCAGCCGGACAGACAAACACGTTCACCGATCGGTGAGCAGGTGTAATGACCAAATTGATCGTCCCGCTTGCGGCACAAATTGGCACAGCCTGCACCGTAGTAGTTCGGATCGCACGTCACCCGGAACGCATACCGTATCATCGTGTGCGATGAGTTGTAACTGTCTTCCATCCAGTCGGTCGAAACTTCCAATATACGCTGGATTGAGAGACGGGAAATGAGGGTGCCTGTGCCATCGAGAAAAGATATGCATAATTATTAGTATATGAAGAGAAATACATGAAAATACCCCACTCTGGTTAGTTTTTTTTTGTTTTTGTTTTTTTGGTTCCTTTTGGTACCGGCGAATACACACGAAATGTACTGTCGTACATTTCACGTGGTAGGGAAAACGCCGCTACCGAACCGTAAATCGAGTCAATAAAAAATGTCCAATTAAAAATTGTTAAGCATCCGGCTTCTCTTCTCATTAAAGGAACGTTCCCGCTAGCGGGACTATGAGTCCGAGGAAAGTCGTTTAATCGAGATATTTAATATACGTTAAATGAATCTAATAAGCTTCCATGATTATTTACCTGGAGATCGCGTAGTTGTTTCGTTTGTATCGTGCCATGCTTCTATAATCAGTGTAAAAAATCCCTAGAAAGAGAGAAAGAGAGAACACCCATTAGAGATGTACTTAAAAATACTAATACTCTTTTTAATACCTATGCTCCCTAAATTTTCCCAATTCTTTCTGCAATCACCCAAAAACAGGAAACAAACTTGCTCACCCATAACATACTTATGGAAAAGATAGAGTATTTAACAACAATGTCGTATAAAAATAAAGCCGTTCACTTCAAAGTCTAAAGCTTCCCTATTCCGTTGCCTATTCCAACCCACAATACTGGTACGTCGTTGAAACTGGCAACACAGACAACACATACTAAACAATATCCCCCGTGCTTGCATATGGAACATTGCAAACAAGCTTACACTATTCTGCTTCCACCGGGGGTAACACTGTCCGGCAATCCAGCAACTGCTATTGAAGGTCGTATGAAATTTTGTTGGGTAAAGCTTTTTGCCAACATATCAAAACACATGGAGACAGGTCCCGTTCCCTTCCCATGCCCGACGGAATGTCTGCTGGCCCGGTATCCTATACTAGTGCATTGAGGTTTGACAAATTCCATGTGCCATATTTCGCAAGCGTTCCTACCACTTTCATACGGGAGAGCCAAACAGGTTATGGTGTAGTTCACTTGCGACCGATGGATTCTTAGTGAACCTGTAGCCGATTGGTGCGCAAGTTTTACGGTTACTATGACCTGACCTCGTATTACCTAACAATAAGTTAAACTGCTCGTACCAACAGGAATAATCTGCACGCCACAATATAGGAACAAATTGTTTTAGTATCTATACATAATTTTTATATAAATTTAAAACATATATTAAAAGGTGTACTCCAACTTACATTATAAACTTATCCGATATCATACTTTCCAAAGCTAGTTTATCTTTCATTGTCATCGCATAAAAATAAATCAATTCAAAAATGTGTAATGTGGGCAGGAATATATGTTTCCACGCATCTTTCGAGTATTAGCATGATAAGCATAACGTTCCGATTTTGGAATAACAATCCAAAATTGCTTAATTCTCACATTGAAATAAATCATGTTTCGAACAAACAAAGAAAATACGAAAGAATTCAGGAAAGAGTATCGAACCACAATAGTACGCCACATTCCACTTCGAATGACTAGGAAAAAAGGAAAAACACTTTTCCAACAGAACACATGCAGAACGGATTTTTTAACGGAACAGAACGAGAAAGTCATGTTTCCATTCTTTGTGTCATTTGTGTTGTATATTGGCAGGAAGCGAGCAAGTTTTTATTTTTACACATTTCCGTGACAAATCGACAAAGTAGAAATAAATCGAAAAAATAGCTGCTGGCACATTCTTGCGTGGCACACAATTTCCAGATGTCTAGAACTGATTTTTTGTGACAGGCAAATATGTTTAGTAAAAAACTGCATTTTAAATACAACTTCAATACAATTTGTACATAGAGACATTTTCTGCTTTTGCACAAGTTGATTCTTACGAAGTCTGCTGAAACACGTATATAGATCATTTGCATTAAGCAAATGCACCATTACATACAAAGAGTTCTAGTATAATTGTAAAATTATTATTCGTTTTAATGGAATGCTTATATATTGACTCATCTCCTTTTTATATAAAAAATAGATTAAATGATCACAAAGAAGACATGTTTTTCGTGTTTTGTTCCAAGGGTTAACAAAACAAAAGTATCCATTATTGCTAAATTTACATCGTTTAACAGCTTCATTTAAAGCGCTCTTCTGTATTCATCCTTTCTACTCCATTATGCGATCCAGGTGCTCTTTTACGTACAAATCCATTATGTTCAATCTTTTCCATATTCCCAAAAACGTGTCCCCAGCACCTTCTACTCTCTCCGATGAATATACCAGTTCCACCATACGTGTGCATACATGCGCTCATGCGGCGCGTGACAGCTGGCTAACTTGGCAAGGATGGCCACAGTAGTGTAGGCATGTTACAAATAAAAAAATTCTGCGTCTCGCGAAACAGACACTGGCAGTGCCAACTAACGAAAGGCCAACAGGTGAGACGATGTGCAGTAGATAGTAGCGGACAGAACGTTCGCAACGAGGTGACGGGAAATGGAAGATGATACTATGTTGAGCTGACGGCAAATAAAGATAGAGCTGAAGAGAGTTGGTAGTTTTTGGTGCAGGCCGAGAAAGGAAAGGAACGAAAAATAATATCAAAAAACGTAAACCCCCGCCGATGCGCCACAAACACGCGCGCGCACTCACACACACGCACACAATTATGTATGTGCGGGTATAAAAATATACTTTTCCATCTGGCTCCATACAAGACGGAACCGAAGACTGTGGAACGCCGCCACCGCCGCCGCCGGCTGGCAGCGGTTGGTTTGTGCTCAATTAGATTATGCTGGTTGGTTGGGTTGCCTTTGCCTGTGTCTGCTTGCGTGTGCCGCACACCAGAGCCTGCTGCTCTTGGATGGATGGTTACTGTGATGAACGATTCAACGCTGTTTTAGTTCTTCTTTTCCTCGGATGGCTGGCTTGCCTCGATGGCTGGCTGATTTCTGCAATTCTTTGATTCTATCTCAACCGTCCGACTCACTCAGGCAGTAGCAACAATTGGAACTGCTGCTCACCTGCGGCCAGGCCGGCAAATGTGGTGTGGGAAAGCGTGATAGTAGTGGGGAGCTTTAGGAGATTTATTGTTGTTACTGGTGTTGTTGTTTTCAATTACCATTTTAGCCCCCTGGATTCCCCCGAGGTACCCGCTGAATCAACTCGTGTCTAACCGTTTATCCCTTCGAACAGGCATCCGATGGCAATATATGCCGACGGTGGCGACAGATGGATCGAAAGCGGCCTGTCGTCATCGTTGTCACTCCATCGAATGTGTGTCGCCATACAGTGCCGACGTAGCAGTCGCCTACTTGTTTAGTGTCTTGTTTTGGTTGTTTTTTCAATACAGTTTTGTCTCCCTCCCTTTTTGCAATGCTGTGCTGTTGTTGCTTCTTCGACGCTTTTATATTGTAACCCATGCTTTTTCTCCTGTTGGCACCTTGCACCTGACCAGTTCGCTGCGGCCAAGCCAAGGCGTACGCACGGGATTGTAGCAGTCGCGTGCACTCCTGGTTCTACGCATTTGATTTTACACAACAAGATTGCATTACGTTCGTTCGAGCCTTGCGTTCGAGTGATCCTGTCTTCACTTACCATAGCTCATTGAAGTTATTACTTTTATTAACAGCGCAAAATAATCTCCCAAAAGCAACAACACATTACCGTAATAAAAATGATTAAATTTTTCATGCAAACCATTCATCAATGGTTTGCATTATGCATTTTCATCACATTGAAGAAAGATCCTTCATGCAGATCAACAATGATACCCCTGCAAAGTCATTCGATTTTCTGCGCAATCTTTTCGTAATGCCGTAATGCGTATTTGCAAAGTGTATTTAGTAAGATCTAATGTCTCAGTTTCGGAGATAAGCTGCGCTTGAAGACATCGAACCCCGTTTATCCCCGTAAGTTCAAACTCGAATCCCAACTGCATCTATTACTGAGACGAAGGACACATGCATTCCGATCGAATTCCTCAGTTCACCGCAAGCGGTCTAAAAAGAGAATGTCAAATAAACGCTAACATCACGATTCAGATTCTTTGGATAGTTTACTTTGGAAGAACAATATACAGAGATTTTACATTATAATCGAAAATTATTCAGCTCTTTAACTCTTGTTTTATTGTACAAACACACCTTAGTAATACATATAAAAGATGATTCCGTGAAAGCAGCTGCTGCATCAAGCTTCTTACCAACTTACTTTAAACAGTGCTTCATTATTTTTAGTTCGAGCGGAACGCACATTTTGTTAATATCGAACTGACGAATGTTTTATGAACCTTGTTGCTTCGCTGTTATCATCACAAACTATAACAACAGTACCAGCATTGTGCGTTTGCTTACATGAAATCACCCTATCATCGTGTGTCGCGCGCACACTTTAGACGATCATATAAACGTTGCCAAAGAAACGATTCTATACAGCAGCTTCTGTCTTTGCCGGTATTAGTGCAAACTTTCGTACATATTTTCAAGATCTAACAACTTTGTGTTGATAAACGAGTGTGGCTGTACTGGTGCAAATATTTATATAACACTATTCACCAGTACGAAATTACAAGTCTACGAAGTTATTTTTGTTTAGATATTAGAAAAATCGAAAACAATCCACTAAAAACTTTTTTTTTCTGAAATTCATGCTCTCTGTTTAGCCAGTATGCCGCATTATTCGTGCAGTCATAAAAACTATGACTCTAAATTTGTTGCCCTATTATATCAAGTAAACAACATATAGAAAGTCCATTAGTAAATGCTAAGAGTTGCTCAGGTTTTAAACAAACTTTAGTTTTCTTTTTTAACAATAAACCACAAAGTAGAATAAAACTGATCACCTAAAAGTACCACCTCCTACCATGCATTATTCACTCAGATTTATCTAACCCTAATGTACTCATAACACATTATCGCTACAATGTCCGCTTATACGGCAAGGATCAAGTTTCAAAAAGCTATAATATTCAAAGTCCCTTGTTTGGATGGATCGGTGGTTTTGCAATACCAACGTTAATCTTACTTCGTAGAATCAGTATCCAATCCTCTTCGGATTCATATGCGCCATAAGAATTATTATAAAGTATTATTGTATAATTATTTATTTCAAAATATATTTCTCTATTTATGCCTTTAACAACAAGAACAAAATTCGTATAATGCGGTTGAGATAACAACTAAATTCCCATGCTACACAATCATTACAAATTCCACCAATCTGCTACATTCAGTTCAAAATCAAATATCACGGGTACATTCAATGTTTTAAATGACTTTTTAATGATTATATATTTTCCTTTAATACACATTATACATACATACAAGAAGGAGTTCGTATGAAGCAGTTCATTGTTTATGAAATAAAAAAAAGAAACTTTAGCATGTTTAAAAGCTTTAAAATTTCGTGCGGTCCCACTCCTACACGAACATCCATCAGTGTACATAATATGCACGCGTTTTCGTTGATCAAACTGGCAGCAGGCGCAAAATGTGCCGTACAAAACACCACCACATTAGTGTGCCTTAGGTGTATCAGGAGCAGTTCACGTCACCCTATGCTATGCCACCAAACAATGTACAGCAGCAGGAGCAGCCGTAGGCACACCGCACGGATACGCTACCAAAACCTGAATAGCAGATGTTCCCAACAAAATGGAGAAAAGCAGACGTGCCCTTGCGTCCTGCTTAGTACCCTGAGAGCAACCGAACCGGACCAGACCAGCACGCCGTCTACCACTGACACGTTTGAGCGTCGGGTCTTGTTGGGTTGGCTCTCCCTGTAAAAAATGGTTGTGCTTTTTTGGATTTGCTGTCTTTGGATCGGTTTTGTCGCTTGTTTTCAGCATTTTTTTCGTGTTCTTTACCACATGGCGCATTTTACCATCGACCTTCCACCGCACCATGTCTTACCACCACTCTTGGCAACCCCCAGCCTCTCTCACAGGCATTTGGGAGGGATGGTTGGATGACTAGATAGCCGGTTGTACATATGTACGTTACTTATCTGCTGCTTGCATGGCTCCCAGTCGTCAAGGTATTGTGTTAATGTATTGTAATATGCGTTGCATACGCAATCGTTCAGTTGCTAAATTGTTATAAATATATATGCATTTGGTGAAGTGCTCCTCATTTGTGTCCTCCCATCTCCCGGTAGTCGCTACTCTAGTTTCAGTAGCATAATACCACAAAGCCCAGCAGCTTATCTAAAATGAACCACCTTCTCAACGTCGTGCCATTACCCATTGAAGTCTTTAAAAATTGCCAACCATTGCACCATACAAGAGTCATGTTTTAGTGCAATGCAAGCGAAGCAAACCAACATTGTGTACTCGATTTTCGTTCACGTAAATTTTCCCAGGCTTGACAAAAGGCCACTCAGATTTGGAACTAGCAGCATGGGGATGCGTAGCGTAAATATGAGGCACGCTACGCGAATGTCATTGGATCTCAAAAAAAGAAATAATGCTTTCCCCTACACCTTCGTGTGGTTTGGGTGCGATACGAATGATGAAACGCAAAAACCTGATCTATAATGCAAACATTACACCTTACATCAACGAGTTATAAGCACTTGCAACTACATAGACTCATAACTCAAGCTCAAGCGCAACAATATGAATCAGCCCCGCCATTTCAGCAAACCACTACATATCTTTATTATTCGACACTCAGCTGCATTACGATAGGTGACATTGTGCAGCACTTTGAAAGTTCTCCTTGTATTAATCAATACTGTTTAAATTGTCACACAAAAATCAAATGTATTTATCAAGTATATGGTAAATAACTTTGCATTAGAAAGATCGGTTGATCGACTTTCATGCATTATACTTATATGGTATATTTTTTAAATTGATACATCAACTTTTCCAATTCCAATTTTTGTACGGCTCTTTACAGTAAAGCGATATTACACATCTATAACCAATCTATAATCTATAATCAACGCGACTCAGCCGTTCTTCATTGATTTCTCCTCCGCAACCGTATTGATTGTTATACACACAGGCGATAAATCACCACTACACGATCATGTGATCATGACATACAACAGTTTTATTTTTAAAATTCCCCTTCTGACTTCATTGCAAACAAACGTGCGACTATGTATGCTATCCGATAATACATATGGTAAAACAGATTGAAGGTGCTACGAGGAGAGAGAAAAAAAAACACACAAATAGCTAGGAAACAGCCGTAGCACACATCCGGCAAGCTTCTTTGTATTGGAGAGGAAGCAGCTGGCTGTATTTCTTCCTTACGTAGTTTGGGCGAAAGAAAAACCGTTCAGGTATACTTTTACATTTTTTATCATGATTCTTGCTATTCAGCCTTTCTCTGGTACAACCGTATTTACATTTTTTTTTTCTAAATTGTCTCAAAAAAATATGGAAGAACAACTTTAGAAGGCTTAATCGTTTTTTAATAGAATTATTGATAAAGTCAAACTATTTCTATTAATACATTTTAATCGTTTTCAATATTGCTTTCTGATGTTTTTTTTTATGTCTGTTTGATTTTTTTTTATTTACTCATAAGCCAATAAGCACAAGAATATTCAAGCGCAACTACTTACCGGCCAACCGAACTCGAAAGGAAACCGTAATGGATTGGCGAAACCTTCCGTTGTACCAGTGATCGCCGTAAAGTTCAATGTCGTCCCTTCCAGCACAGGCGTTATGACGTCACCGAAAGTGCACGGTGAGGTTGTATCGATTGTGGCCTGGTAATGCTTCAGGCAAGCTCGGAACCTTGTTTTACAGGTTCCGATGCAACGACCGAGCGCATCCGACTTCCCAGAGCAGCATCTTTCATTGTGGTCGATGCTTTTTTCATTTTGAAAGTAGCGTAGCTCCAGCTCAAACAGTCCCGAACCGGCAACCTATATTGTTATGGCAAAGAAAGAAAGAGAAATAAATAATAATTATAGGATATAATTAAAACCCAAATTCATAACAGAGGTGTATTCCTGCACGAGGATCGGTTATCATTCAACCGGGTGAGTGAATCGGGTACGCGTAGTCTTCAATTGTCGGCTACAGTAAGGGGGGAAACGTATGTAAAAATAAAAGGTCGTAATTTATGTTAGTAATCGTGGAACACATGCAACACCGAACTCAGCAGCTCAGTCACATGAACAACAACGAAATGCCACACATTAGTCTTCAACGATGCATTTGCACATGTTGCAATGGCATATACACATACGCTTTTGCTCCCAGCGGGAAATATAATGATGCGCAACGGAGCGCCACACCTTGAAGCCACTCGAGTCTACCTTCTCCTGCTTTAAGTATATACCGCAAAGAGAGATCTATAGAAGGAGAGTAACACTATGTACAAAATCTGGTGTTTCTAACATCATCGTGTAAGTATTCTCGAACGTGTGGTTTTGGGCGAGGTCTCCTCTATGTTGGCTTAATAATAAATAGGTCTTTGGTCCAACACTACTCCCGCATGTACGAAGAGCAATAACTAATGAAAACTGAACTCATCATCAGTGGCTCACAAGTGGTATGAAGAAATTGCATTTTTAATTTTGCTTAAAATGTTATCCAGTAAAAGTTGCAACAAAGAATTACGTTTGAACGAGCCCCAAAATAAATAATGAGTAGCAAACGATGAATTAATACACAGATATGAATTTCACTGATATTTTCGATTATGATACTGAACCACACTGATTGTTTTGGTATCGTTTTTTGCGTTGAAATTATTTTTTTCTAAAAGCTTCAAATTGTTGAATTTCATTTTTGACATTGTGCTAATTTTGAATTCTAAGTTAAATTCGCAAACAATTAACCCGTTTTTGCAATTATTTCTACTGGTGATCCATTAGTAGTTAAGAGATTTTCTTCTTCAAAACATATTCTATATTGATACATACAATTCTATATTGATATTAGAGTAGTGTAACTTTTCAAAATAAAAATAGAACAATCGAAAAAATCCCTTAGTTTCGTAAGACGTTTACATGAGCTTCAGCATTGAAGCATGGGCTTATTTCAATTACCTTGTGTGTTAAATTCAGGTTTCCGATATCCAAAATACAAAACATGCAAGATAGTAACATCCGAATTAATTAAAAAGGTTTACCTGCCTTTTTTATTTTATGGCATACACATTTAAATTTTCAGTCCAAAGTCATAGTCCACCAAATGCCACCCTTTTATTTCAAACCATACAACGGTGCAATCATGTGCAAGAAAGTTAGAAAAAAAACAACAGTACCCAAAGCATAGGATAGCCCGATGGCAAATAGAAAGCAAAAGATGAGCCGACAAATTACTGCCATGATGGAAGCATAAACACTTTAAAGTGAAGTTGTAATGATAAGAATCGGAATAAACTCCAGTGTTGTTTCATCGTACCCACGAAGATAAACGCAAGTAATAAAACTACCAAATTAAAAGCAAGACTGAACCCAAGTGAAAAAGTTTCACAAAGAAAATTAAATAAAAGATCAGCTTTGGTCCCTAACAAGACGAGCTCTTACAACCATCAAATCTCGGTCGCATGTGCGAACGAACGCACCAAAATGAGAGAGAAAATTTTACGTCTTTTTAATGTTATACCGGTGCCTTCCAACCAAACACTCGTCTGATTCTTATGGGTAAGCATCTTACAAACGCAACAAAAAGGAAAATGTGAGCTAATTTACACCATAAAGAATATCGCTTGAATCCAACAACCAACAACGGATTGACAAAATGTCTTGATGACAAGACGGGTTAGCACGACCAAGTGTCACTCGAATATATCATCATTTTAAAATGCTAATCCGTAGTAAATTAATCCCGATTGTAATATTGTGAGGGAGGCTTTTGTTTTTTAAACAATTTATAGCTAGATTTACAAGGACCAATATAAATTATGAGTGAACGATCATCAAAACCAAAAAAAATGCCGAAAACCAGCAAGCGGATAAATAAAAAATAATCTCATCATAGGCCAAAACCCGTATTCGCCGCCTTCTCTCATCTTTTAGTAATCGAACGGTTTTTCATTACTTCTCTCTGTCTTGGGTTTCGATTATAAAAGGACACGAAAACGGTACACCGGAAGCGACAGATTTCCTGTGCTCCGTGCGAACGTTCCGTACTTGTGTGTTCCTCGTTGTTATTTTATCCCTTCGAGAGTACCTGCAGTACCGTGAGTCTTTATAAAAACGTGTATGCATCTGGTAGAAAACTAAATCACCATCAGTATCAGCTTCGCAGCAACATCCGCCATCCGGTGCAAAACAAGCAACCGGAAGTTAACAAAAAACAAACAACAAAGAAAATGCCAACAAAACGAAACGAAAAACAACAGTTGGTGCGCGCGCTGGCGTTTGTTGAACGAGGTGCTTGAAAAACATATTTTTTTGCTTTTCGTTGAGATTCACTCACAAGGATATTCAATATGAGCGCTAAATACAAAGGTCAGCGAGGATTTTGGATTCAATTTGATTGTGTTTGAAATCAGAAGAAGTGAAAGTTACTAGCCTTGGAGAGTAAAGTAAGTTCTGATCAAGAAGAAGTGAGTTATTCGATTATTGCGTTTGAGTATACGGAACCAGCTCAGCTTATTTCACAATTCAACACTCACTCTCTGCTCACTATCTCACCAACCATTAAATACTAACTCCGAACGCGGACTAACGACCCATTCTTTTGCATTCCACATAATTCGCTTTCTGCACTGTCTAGCGGCTCGTTCATTAGAGATTCTAACGCCTGAACTAGGCAGTACAGAGAATGAGTGCACGCAGTTTAACTGCTAATTCAGTTAACTTCGATTCCCTATAAACACTACACTATTCTTATTCAACTCAATTAAACGTGCGAATATAGCGATCGCTATTCCAGTTCTTAATGTGTATTAGCAATTTAAGAGGTTCCTATTCATCCGACAATTGTTTGAATAGAAAGTATATTTTTTAATGATATATCTTTGAAAATAACGGCTACGAACAATTAAACGAAACGCTACGTACGCATGTGTTAGTTATTGGAAGGCAACAATAGGTGTTAAGTGGTGAATCACACATCGAATCTCACCCTTTTGCCCTACTCCTTCTAATTTAGCTAATGTAGTCATTGTGTACGCGCATCGATACCCTCCGGATGTAAGCATTAACCAACAAATACTGCGATCATTCAATGAAAAGGCAAAGAAAACAATATATCATCATCAAGAACTCGGTGATCCTGATTTTCAATCTCTGGAATTCACATAAAGAAGCTTTGCCTTCTTCACAACCGCCGTCCCCTCCCTAATTCTCTAGCGAGCACGACGAAGAGGAGTAAAAGACGATAATTTACTTAAGTAAACACGACACATGGGCGAGACAGAGATGGTACGATGGGTATCACAAGGTAACACGATCGTTTCTTAGGTGGGAATGTATGTTTTTAGTAAAGCAAGATTTGTTGATAGGCCTTCGGCTCATGGCGGGTGACGCACAAGGAACAATTCCGTGCGAGCAGCGAAAAACAACCGCTCAAAAAGACCGGGAATGGGCAAGGAATAAAATCTGACGAACGAATGATCGAACAAACGGTAAGAAAGGTTTGCTTCTTCAGTAGCCAAAAACTCATCTCCGCTTCTCACAGCATCACACTGCAGAAAGATCATGATCATGCAGGTTGGGTTTGGATTCGGAGGAAGTTGGAGCCGGATTTTTCCTCCTTTTTGGTGCCTTAATCATCTCTCACTGGAAGTGTAAACACACAAAAAAGAAACAAGCAAGCAATAATATCTACCACAGGTACCAACCAAGGGCTAGGAGAAAAGAAAACAAGAATGAAAAAAATTAACACTAACAGTTGATTTTTCTTGATCCACATCGTTCGCCCACCCAGCATAAATGATCACATGTTCTTCGTCTTCGCCTCATTTCACTCTTCCTATTCCCACACACTACACCCCTCCCCCTTCTTTGATCCCTTAGCGTCAATCTTGTCTGTTTTTTTTTCTCTCTCTCTCTCCGTCCGATCGTTGTCTGATGAGTTTACCGATCAAATTTACCGGTTCAACACAAGTCGGTTAACAAACCTCTTCATTTCAATAGGCGCATTAATGGCAATTCCATCAATAGTCCAAAACCATCACTCAGGTGTTCTCACTTCTATTCCTCTCCCTCCGCACATTTCCGACCTATGAATATCTTTCTGAGGAGATAGGATCGAGGGCGCGAGGCCTCGTATCTCCCTCTGTCATCTTACACACACCCGCGTCCCCCGCAAGGTACCCTAAAACGCCATGCGAGGATTGCTGTGCCTCTACTCAAGCGCTGGTAAAGGAAGAGGGTTAGTCATTCATTGGTGTTTTCATTTTATTTTAAATGCGATTTTGTACGCTTGTTTCACGGTTTTTTTTGTTTTGTTTTTTTTTTTTTATTCTGTTGGATGGTAGCGGCAACAGGCAGATTTTCACAAGTTGCCCCCAACTTTCCCCATGACGTTTCCTTCATTTGTTAATCGAACTGCTCGCTGCTAAGAGCTAAATTGCGTGTAGCAGGGAGCATGCAGCATACAAAATCACTTCCCCACTCATTCGGTTTCGCTCTTTCTCGGATGTTTATTTGTACACATACACATTTACGTTGTAAACATATTTTATCCATCTTTTCACTCGCCAGGAACGCAACTGGAACTATAGATACCATCTTCCTTAATACAATCAATTTTGTCGATCGCAATCAACGGTCAGCTTAGAACCTGGAGCATTCCACTTCTGCCACATCTACCACCTACAGGATTGCGCACTGTAAACGCAGCTTAATTTCTTGTATCTCTCCTTCTTACGTGAATATAATCGACAAATACCAAAACACTACCGCCCAACACATCCTCGCCGGGCCAGGCCAATTTTTGCACCGTCACCTGCAAGACAGATCGTTTCGCGCCTGAATCTTTCTACCGAACGAAGAAAGGAACCACAACAATCAACTAAAGTGTTGTACACATCGTTCCACCATTAACAACCACTCAATGAAGTATAGACTGTGCTCTTACAAGGTGCTGGTTAAATGTAACTGCAATTTTTTTTTCGATCCCTTTCAAGTGACCATCAATGCTTGATCAATTTCGTTCTATTAATCTGTACTTGAATAACTGCCCATTCTCTTCAATTTCTACACGCTACTGTTTGATTATGTGTTTTTTTTTCATCTTCTGTTGTATTGTTTGCAGTTTCAATTGTGCTTATATGTTATCCATCTGGACGCCTGGATTTTATGATTTGAACAGTGGTTTTAACAGTACTGAAAATTAAAGCAACTACAAATATCCCTTTTTGCTTATTACTTTAATGATCGTTCTACTTATTTTTTAGATTAGATAAATGGGTCTTCTTGATTGTGGAATTGCAAATTCAACAGGTTTTGATCGACCATTTTGCTTAACGGATGAATCTAAACCGCAATCAAGTTCAATAAAATTCGTTTTTGGTAAGAGCATGTCTTGTGAAAAAGCGATAACTCCTATCCAGACCAACTTGCAGTCCCTTAAGACATATACTAGGTACTTGACAAGCAGTTAATAAACGATTAGCAAAGGCGGAATAATCCGCCAACCAGTTGTTCTAACGTTTGTAAAAATTTGTGTAGAACTTATGTCCCCATACTTAAATATGCCTCTGAGATTCTGTTCAAATCCTCAGCACCGTTTTGATCATTTCTCAGAAAGGACTTCTGGCCTCGTATGTGTGGAAGGACAACGAGATTGCCGATATTGTGGCGAGATATGGTGGGCTTGATCATGTCATGTAAATAGTACCGGACAACCCAGCCTGTCAAGTCTTTTACCCTAGAGACTAGGGGCCGGTTGGCCTAGGGACTTTAAGGACTGGGTCGTCCGGTGGCATTCACATGACATCACTAGCCTCCGAGAGCTTGGCGTATATAATCCGCTGCACGATAGTTAGGCCATCGCACAACTCATTGTTGGTCATTCTGAGAATATTCCTCTCTCGGCTAATAGGGTTTCATCCACGATGGACAGAATCCTTGTCTCAAAGGCGTAAGTGGGTACTGGAACTGTTAAGGTTTAATTCAACCCCAGCTTGGATCGTTGCGAAAATTGTTTTGAGGGGAGAAGTTTTATCAGGCTGTTGTAGGACTATTCAGCCTTTGTTATGCACCCTAGCACGGATTACAACTTCTACCTAATTATCGGTGTCGGTCGGTTGCGTCGTAAAGTGTCATCATGGCTATCCTGGCTGATATCATATGTAGCTTAGAAATCTTTGAAATGATGGAAGCAGTATCCAAGATTAGACGTATGGTGTATATTCGGTTTATTTCCATTTCGAAATATGATTGTTTCCAACTATCTTTTCTACGAGTGGGATATGTCGATCATGTAATATTAGGGAAAATTTATCTTTTTCACTATATTTGATTCACTATATTGAACAGAATAGTGAAGCCTCCAATATTCATTCCTTCAAATATTCTCTTTCATGAGTTCATTTCTTCTCGATAAAAACTCAATAATTCTTGATTACTACATCAATTAATATAAACTAAAGCTTTCATACCGGCTGTTGTAAGGTGTTTTACAACGAAGCTGAAATAAAACTATTTCTTCGAATCCGATCGATTGAAGGACGCTCAGCAAATACGTATTATAAATGGCATCCGAATATTATACGGCAGGTATGCACGTTTAGACGAGCCAACTAACACAAGTAGGGGAATGGAAGCTTCAAATGGGAATCATCATCGTACTATACTTGCTGCACAAGTTAAACGGATACATTTAAACGATGATTCATTCCAAGCGGACGAGTGGCAACGGAATCCAATCCGGTACGGCCAGAGAAGAACCGGTCTTACTTGAAGTCGCCTAGCGAATATTTGTGTGTTTGTTGGGAATTGAAAGCTCTCACATTCAATTCCCATACCCAGAATCCTTTCGTTCGTAGTTTGTACTATCAAATCTAATTCGCTGGGCTAGCGCATTCAAGTGCACACACCCTGTGCACAATTTCATCTCCCCGTTCCACCCACTTTTCTACACTTATTGTCTTTTTTCATTGCTATTCCTTTTCCTACTCCCAGTATTCACTTCTCGTCTGTTGCTTATTTCGAATGCAATAGATCCACTGTGACGACACATCGACGAAGTGAAGGGTGGGTAGTGCGCCAGCAAAATGAATAGATGGCAATAGAATATTAGAAATTCCATCTCTACCAACACTTACTTTTTTAACTCATTACTTACTCAGTGCGGGTGTGCGTGCCTGTATGTGTGTGTGTATATATATTCAAAAGCATTTACAGCTTTGATATTACATAGCATTTGTTTTAATGTCGTCATAAGCTTCTTCTTTCGCTCTCTTCGTTCATTCGCACGCCACCTGCCACCCATCGCCAACGACCGGGATCCCTCCCTTCCCTTCCCTATTGAACCACGCTCTCCACCAAAACCTTCATCGAGATTCTACAAAAATTCAACACTCGTTTGCGTTTTACCCGATCGCTCATTCGCTCGTCTTCTTTTGCCTTGCTGCGTTTTATCCATTCCTTCGTTGCAGGCGACCTGGAGCTGATGCTATTTTTATTATTGCCCTTGCTGCTGCTATTCTCGATGGCTTTTGCCGGTTTATTCGTTCATTCGCTCGCTCATCCGCTCGTTCGAACCGTGGGAAACAATTCATCCGTTTCATGCGCCTCCCACCATCTTCCACATCCTACATTCTCTTGCACACATCTACAGCTACACGACCTGACCACCTCGTTCATTCGTTCTTCTCCCACTCCCTTCGTTCGCTTACACTTCCTTCACTCACACGTTCCACTAACACTAACACTATCGTTCGGCTCTCCTTCACCTGGCGGCGCATGTCTGCTTCGTCTACTACTTCCATCGCCATGGTCTACCTGCACGGACGAAAACACGCGCTGCTTTTTCCACACTCAAAACCAATACGTCGCTTTTTCCGCCCCATCCTATTTGCTTATTTTAGCGATTTTTTTGCTCGCTCGTTCATCTGGCCAAGATCGCGTGCGATCATGTGTGCAGCTTCATGCCGTAGCCTTTTCCCCTGGACAAGAAGCTCTTCCGCCCAAACCTGTAGTTGTGCACCATGCGGTCGCTTAAGATCAGTTCTTAAGTTCCCTTTTAATTTTCGTTTGCTTTTGTTTTTCTTTTTCCATTCGGAACCTTTCTTTCCTTTTGACCGTTTAGTACCGTCTCCTTCATCCACATCTTTTGCACACACTGTTCAGCGACTGATTACTTCGCTATACTGTGCTAGCTAGCACGCACACATTAACTATCAAGGCAGGCCATGCTGCTTTAAGCGTACATCTTTCTTTTGACAGCCAAATACATCATGGCCATCTTCGATTGAGCACACGAAGCTCCACCGTAAAGCAGAGAATCAGAAAGTTAAGATACACGGATCGTTTTAGGTGGTTTTTTGTTGTCAGTATATGTTTGTGTACGTTTTCATTCCTGTTTGCTTACATACTTTCTGTGGCCGCTGTTCATTTTTGCACATGACACACTGAACCGAAACACATACATATGCACACAGCCCAACATTCCCTTGCTTCTGCCTATTTGAATAGCTGCTCTCGCTGCATCGATCCGGTGAGATGCTCCAGGTGCAGCAAGAGCAATACATCAGTGCCAAAAAAAAACTCGCACACCAAATAATGAAAGAATGGGAATCTCCAAAAAACAGACCATACAACAAAACGGAGACGAAAATAAAGAAACAAGAAAAAATAAAATATCCAATTCTGTTTGCCGCTGTTGCTATTCAAGATTTTCCCATCCATTAAAAGTTCAACGGGTGTACACATGGATGCAACAAAGGAAGCATGAGAGGATTTTAAAAGCGTGTACCGAAGCCGATGGTGAATAACACAAACCAAAAGAAAGAACAAAAAACACTTTTGGCCAGAGAGATTCGCAATCACGTTACCCATAGTTCGATGGTTTGACACTACGGCTCCAACGATTGTTCTAAGTAAATACCTCCGATTGTGGCTCAAAACGAATGTCTTGTTTGTGGAGACCATCTGACAGGTTTTCCTGAATTATTTTCACTATATTCGTTGTACCGCCACATTCCACGCGTTTGCCCACAAAAAAAGGCAAAGCAACATAAGGATGTTTTCGGTTGCTGCTATTAAAACAAATCGTAGCTTCGACATGGATGATCAAGCCATTTTCAGTGACATTCCTCACATCGTCATACAGATCAACGTTCGGGATCAAAGTGGTTTTGGCCAAGTAAATCGTAGCTACTTTATTTAAAATTGCTTTCCATTAGTATCACAATGGGCGATAATTTTTAACATTTTCAAGCTGAATGTTTTTGCGTTTCTCTCTTTGTAGAATCTTCCGTTTCCCATGATTCATCACACCTGATCGTTCTGACACACGCAAAGGACAATTCGTCCACAGCAGGTATTGCAAGCCATGGAATAAAAAAGGTGCCCAGGTTATGTTTGTTCAGTTCATCTGTAGAGTTTAGATCAATTAAATGACTACGACGTTTTATAAGCTAATTGGAAACATAAAGTCTACTTCTTATGAAAGAAGTCTTCTCTCTTCTTGGATAGGCCGTTTTCACTACAGGGGAATGGTCCCGATGTGATTTGATTCCCGGTCTGCCGTATATTAGCGGCCACAAGATCGTCCCAATTGGAAAAATATAACATCAGAGCTGTTACAGAAGTCTCAATTTGAAATCCGCGAAATCCGCACCAAGCCATTTCAAATCCGCGCCAGAATTTTTGGGTTGCTCACAAGGGCGTTCAATATGCTCTAACACATCTTTCATTAATAGTCGTGCACTCTGTGTATTCTGTGAATGAATTTGGTATCAGCTATAGTATCATGTATAGCTTAACTGATGCACGTGGTGCCGACTAAATGTTAAGTACTGAAAGTATATGGAGTAGCGGACTTAACA
>KI422627.1:14434-41390 GCA_000473375.1 Anopheles culicifacies | reverse complement strand
TCTTCTTCTTCTATGGCCCTACAACTTAGAGAGGTCTTGGCCTGCCATTTCTGGCTTCCGTGACTTGAATGCACCCGCAACAGAATAGTCAGTCCTGCGTGCGGGGGAACGGCCCGAATGAGATTCGAACCTCGGTCCTGTCCGTTCGAAGACCGGCGCCTCGGTCTCCTCGGCCACCGAACCGTTCCAATTCCTTTTCTATTGATTTTTTTTTTTGAATTCGCAAAATCCGCGCCGACGAATAGTAAAAACGCGCCAAATCCGCGCGAATCGCAAAATCCGCGCGAAACGCAAAATCCGCGCCAGCTGTAACAGCTCTGTAACATAAATCAAGTAACAGACTGCATTATTCGAATCGTATCTATTGCGATAACGCAGTAAAAGTAATTCTAGTAGACGTTTGTATCATAGTAAGAACATAAAAACTATCGAGACATAAAGAACACATTGCATTTAGCATTCACAGTACCTGTTCCTGGGTACCAGTCCCAAACCGAAGTAACCCGACGACATTTGCAGATAAATGTTAAACGCAAGCATCTGTTGGGTTTAAGGTATTATGAATTTTTTTTCGTTTCGAACCTAAGCTTCTTGTCGTATTTCAACCCGAGTTCCAAAAAATATTAGCATGCCTTTTCTAGATTTTACACATTGAAACATTGAAGAAGAGCTTATGGAAGAGGAAAATAGAAGAATCGTACCCAACTACCCAAACCCTTGCTAGGACAATTCCTTGCCAACCATTATGTAGTGCAGGTAGATGGCATGATTTTCCGAACAAATTGTCTAGCAGCAAAATATAACATAAAATGCACTCATACTGAGGATCTATATTTATAAATATACAGCTTTTCGATCTTAGTGCCTGATAGAACTGCACTGGACAGAAGCAAAAATATCAAATAACTTCTCAATTTTCGTTCGTTTTCTCTTAACACTACAACTTCTGAAGGCCTTGGCCTTGCATTCCTATTATTTTTTCTTTAATATGCGCTTAGGGGACGAGCATGCCATGTTTCTGATTATTAAAACAAACCATTAAATTTCATTAAAGTCAACAAACTATTGTACGCTATTGAGAAAAAGGAGTACCAAGTCTAACTAAGATCTGAACAGCAGAATCTATGTTTAACACGCATGTTAAACATGTGCAACAAGTGTTGCCAATAATTATACCAACATGCGAAATCTTGCTGTATACTGTTTGGTTGGCTTGCATGAATGCTTATTGCATGCCTAGAAATGTTCGCTACAAAATGTTCGATTAGCAGATATTTTCACCGTCATAAATGAATAAAAACACTACAGACTGGACTGTTCGAAATGTGTGTTTTTCTTTTGAATACACGATGTATTATATCATCGGCTTTATCTCTAGCTCAGCTGTTTAGTCTCTATAAAGTAGCCAAACAACCTGAAGTACTATTATTTTAGAATATTCATTCAAACTATCACGTCCAATGTGCTGGTTATTGCGAAGGGCCATCCCTTGTTGCAATATTAACATCTTAAAATTTTCATTGGATTCAGAATGCTGTGATGGAATGATCTAACATTTTCAGCACATGGTTTTAACTTTACATTTCCTATAAATTTTTAATTTTATGTTTTTGTTTTGTGAAGAAATTTCAATTATTTTTTTATTTTTCATTGAAATTCGAAATTTCATTTTTTAAATGATCAAAAACGTCCGCAGGCGACTACTATAAAAAAAAAAAACATATTCGATGAGGAGAAATCCTGCTGGCAAGCATCATGCGCCTCAGTGTACGTGTGTGTATGTATGGCATTTGCCGTTGCACACACATACCCAACTATATGCCGGCTCGCATGTTTTACCATCGGACGCACACATCTTTGGAAGACGACAGTTGTTACCTATACCATTCGACCCAACAGCCAGGTGGCATCGTTTCAACTCTGTAGCGAGGTGAATGCTGACATACTAAAGTACACCTTTCCTACAAAAGACGAGGAGGATATTAAGGGAAAGGCAAAAACGCGATGGAAAGGAAACATAAAAAACGTGTATAAATACATTTGTGAATGATGATGCAAAGGGTGAACTAACAACAGAAGAAAAAAACTGCACCTTTCGCATGGAATGGTAGCTTTCGGAGGAAAAAAACGAATAACGAGCCAACCAAAGGAGAAGTAGAGGCATCAAAAGAGAAATGGCAAAGATGCTTTCCTTCGTTCGTGAAAATTAAAGGTAGATCATTTTGGGCGAATTTAAGTGTGCCCGTCCGTTCAACACTGTTGATGGATGCACATAGCGTGAATCGTGCACTTCCTTCGCAGCATTACTATTCTTTTTATTCCCGTTTCCATCTTCTTCTCATGGAGGGAGGAAGAGAAAGATGGATTATTCTGCTTTTATGTAAATGTTCTCCTACATTCGCCCTTGTTGCTTTTATTTCCTCTGACTTTCTGGATGTAATCGGCCCAATCATTCAATCCTTGTTATTTTCCATTTTTTGCCTGTTGTTTCCCAACCAGGCAACTACGATCCCAGATGTGGAACCGGCTAGGTGGCAGACTATTTTGCGACACAAATGTTGATAATGAAACTTACGGAAAGGGTTAGTGTGGTAAAATTTGCGAACATTATTTTATCCTACAATTAGCTAACTTACCTCGAGCAGCAGGAATTGCGACGATACATAAATGCAGGCTAAGATGTAAATCCAGTTCATTGTATGTGCCTTCACTTAAAGCCACGGCGTGAGCGCGAGCTTTGATCGGGATCGTGGGGAATACGAATTAAATTCCAATAAGCGGCCGAAACCCCCAAGGAACGAACCGGGACACGGCGACAGAAAGTAAAAATGAAAAGACACAAAACCCAAAGACGGAAAAAAATGCGAGCAATGGTTCGCCTTTCCGTTTTTCGGCGTCGCTTGTGCCACACCACGTACCCGTACTTCCACGGCACGATCCAATCGGTCGTCTCTCGGCGGGAGGATCGATTGCCGTTGCGTTGCGTTCCACTGCGGGTCACACTCGTCACCTTCCCTTCCTTTCTTCTTTCCCCGCACACACACACACACACACACACACTCTTTCGCTCTCTGCACTCACTTACGCACACTCACTTTGCAGCTCTCTACAACTGCTGCTTGTGCTGTTGTTGCTGCTTGTGCTTCTCCATACTGCACAAAACAGCCAAGAGAAATATATATATAAACGACGAACACGTTTTAGCCGTAGCACTTTTTTTCCTTGGCTTGTTTCGCTTTAGCCCCAAGCGGCTCTCTGTGGCACTCGGTTTCCTTTCCGTGCGTTTGCGCCTACCTTACGTTTTCGCTTTAACAACAAAATACAATGCCGCGCGCGCACTTTAGTAAATTTCACCCAAAATTTTCACACGAACATCTTCATTACATCGTGGCGTAGGAGGAAAAAGAGAACGCCACGCCGCTAACACAACGATGCCTTTCGGAACGACGCGCGAGACGGGGCGGAAGCGCGGCTTCGGAAAGCAGTTATCCAGTTTACCGCTAGGCCTGGTTAAAGGACCACTGAAAACGCTACCCCGAAATTGGCCACAAGCGTTGTAGTAAAATGGGAAATTGGTGGCCTCCCTTCCTGCGGTCTTCGGTTAAAGCATCGACTCTCTAACGATGACGGTTATTGTGATGCACACGCATGTGCACTTTCAAATTGCACCGGGCTGAGTACGAAAACCACGTTGTTTTCATTGAAGACCCTTAACTTTCTCACTTCACCTCCAGCAGCATGTACTGCAAAACTCGCTAATAATGAGACGCAGTGCTCATCCAAATTTACCGTTTTTTTACCTCACGCGCTACGCTAACTCGAAATGTGCGGTTGGGTTTTCTGCACTTATGATTTCACTGTAACTCACCGGAAAGCAAAATTCGTGTGCGTAACGCAACTGTACAGGCAAACGGTGGACAATAGCATCTAACAGACGCGCACTTTTTCATGAAGCGATTCACTATGCATTGCAACAGAGTTTAACGATGGTTGGATGCTACAGGCAGCAATGACCATACCTACAGCAACGTGTACACTGCACTATGGAAGTCAGTGAAAATTTCACTAAAATATTGATAACTCGGTAACTAAAGATGATGGTAGTGTCAGCTTGCACATCCTTGATTTTCACGCGAACACGAACATAACGCACCGTAGTATGGGAAACTCTAGATACACGATATGACAGCGTCGGGCACAGTATTTTTCATCTTTATGCGGCTTCTCCGTGCAGCTGGAAACCAGGAAACAGCGTTCGTATACGCTAACGAATCACTTGCGGCGCTAGCTGTCTAAAAAACATTTCGGCCTGCAGCTGCTAACACACGCGATACGGATGGATCTCGTTTCGTGCGCGATCGCTTGTAGCGGTACAGGTGAAGTAATTTAAACATGACGAGCGCAGCGTCTACAGACCGGCGGTACACGTTCAGTTTGGTTCGCTCTTACGCACACGCGAAAGCTGAACGAACGTGGAAACAGGACAACAAATACAACGCCGTACCTAAGCAGGAAAGTTACATTTATTTCTAGTGTACTTCTTTGCAAAGAACACTGAACTATTAATGCCTTTTATTAATCACCGTTTGAAGTGAAAGCTAATTTTTGTCACATTTTATAGGAGTTGTATATTTTCAGCAATAACCGATTTTTCAGATATTGCGATCGAATAGCCGTTGTTTTGGTGGAAAATGTCCGAAATAGATTGACCTTTTAGCCCATAGTGGTGAACTAATATTGTGCGAGAGGCACGCGGCAGTAAGACAGAGATGAACATGAGGACCGCGTTCGTGAAACTTGACATTTCTTTAACGAAACTAGTGTCAACAAAATTTGCAATTAACGAAGAATGCCTTTCTGTGTTTAGCTTACAAATCGAGTGCTCTACAGTTCCGGCGGTAAAATCCGTACCGGTCCGATAATTTACGTTTCGATCCGATGTTTCGTGTTTCGGCCACGGGCGCGAAAGTGAAGTGAACGTACTCGATTTGTTTCCTTTTATACACTAAACATTCATTTTAGTGATGTTGGAGGAAATAACGTGAAACTGGATAATCACTTGGAAAGGCCGTTCCATGAAAACCATTGTAAACAATAGGAAGATGTCTTCGGCAAGACACAACTTGTATTTATGGATGCGAAATAGGAAAATATTATCACGGTAAGAAAGGATACAAGTTTAACTATAGTTAACTGTATGAACTTTACAATTAGTAAATAAATTATTTGATGGCCTGGGAATTGTGCTTTTTGTATACTATAGTACTAGCAAGTACTGCTGCTAGAGTTACTTGAGACAACAGCAGAAACATTTACAAAACAGGACATAAAATACTTTTGCCTAAACTATAGGTGTAAAACACTTCTTGTTCTTATTCCGCAAATATTTTCCATTTTAAATTTGCGCTAAATACGCGTAAAAAATATATTGATAAGCTGGCTATTGTTATTGCTCGTAAGTTGTGGAAAATTTGGAAAGTTTAATTCTCTGTTTTGTTTCAGAAAAGTTACTATAATAAATTATTTCAGCCAGATAGAAGCGTGTGTTCTGCACTTTCTCAGACACTAAAGCCAAATCATTAATATTGTGGTAGTTGAATTTAACTTAGTGATCCAAACATCAAATAAAAGTTTACGAGACAACACAATATAGTTCGTACACCATATTGAACCTCTTTGTTGAACTGATGTTTAAATGATTTCTTTATTAATTTATTTAACGTTATATATCTTTGCAACGGTACAAATACAACACAAGTGTATATAGAGCGAGCGTTTGCGCCAAAAATTGATCGATGAAGGTTAAAAATAGTTGAACTTGTTGTTGGTACGGGAACTTCGAGCAAACACGACAATTTGAAGATCATTAGACTGCAGTCTATGAAGTTAAATTTTCCGGTTGTTGATGGCTTCGTGCAATTAGGATTACTTTTGTCAAAGCTTTTCATGATTCTGGAATTCTGTCGTCGGATCAAATGCATTAGACAAACTACCATTGGAAGGAAAGGTCCATCAAATGTGTTTCGTTGGTCAATTGGTGAGTTAGGTCTACTACTAGTCTCGACTAGTTTTTACTACTAACTATTTCCAACGTGTCCGTAGCACCGTATTGTTCTTGGGATTTTGGCCAACTGACGCTGCTGTTTATGTTCGTCTTTTAATGTTGGTCGTCCGAGTTATCTGGGGTGCACAAGAGGATAAATGGGTATCTGAGGAGAAGTGTTCTAATACGCCATGAGTGTATACACTATGGATTTTGCTGTATTCAATTACTTGACCGTGAGCTTGCAATGAAATGCACTGTAGTATTAATAGCTGTAGTACTATGTTTCTCTTGTTTCCTTCCAATTGTGAATTATTGTATTTTTTCCTGTTGTGAATGCGATTCCTATTATATTATTAAATTGTTTGTAAGGTGTTTTTTTATCTATGGTCCGAGCAGCGTAGCTTATTGCAATACGAATATGAAACGAATATGAAATACATGATGTTTGTGGGTGTTTTACGTGTTTCGAAATATCAAATATTAGCTTTCTTGCATGCACTTCCTATGCTGTACAATCAAACGATTTAGAAAGACGTGCATACTGATTACGTAGCTTTCGCCACCATGTTTGTTCACATTTCCTTCCTAGTACGTCTTTCATAGGATCTTCATGGTTTTACAACACATTATTTTGTGCCACATCTAAGGACAAGAAAGCATACTGTCATCAATGAATCAATGTTTAGCCTGAGAATATTTACGATGCTTACCCCTCATATTCACCGGGAATAGTCCTGTCGAATGATTTGTGTTCTGCAGGGCAATCGTCAACCGTTGGGGCTGCCGTAAGCGAGGACGAAGATGAACGCAGCAATGGTCTGCAATCATCTGCCAATTCGTTCGAAGAAACCATCATTTCTTCGTGTGCACCGACACTTGTGCTGGAATGGGCAGCTGTTCGTTCATGCTCGTGGCATTCGCACTGACAATCTTCCGGATTGACATAGTTGTACGCTTGACCATCCATGCCCATTTCTTTACGATCAGCTGTGTAGCGATCGGTGTTATCACTGATGGAATTTCGTGTCTGTGACAGTTGCTGCTGTTTCTGTGGTATTGCTGTGATACGTTTCGGTGCTTTCCGCATTTCGGGTATTGCTTCAACGTCGATCCATTTGTGACCGGGCGGTGTGGCCGTGTTCACCGACGATGATGAAGTAGACGCTTTACGCGGTGGCAGTGGTGGCGGCGTTGGTGAGTCTTCTGACACAATTCCACGGTTATTGATTACCATTGAGGACATCATCGCCGACGTCGTCGAAGTCGATCGATACTGTCTACCCGTAGTTCCGGTGCCTAATGTACCAGTTCCTCCCGTACTGCCTCCCGCTGTTGTTGTGGTCATTGTGATGGCACCCAGTGATGATCGATGCTCGAACACACGCGATCCAGCTACAGAACCGGCATTCTCGCTGGACTTCTTGACCGGTAAGCTAATGCGCAGCTTCGCCACACTAGTGCCGTTTGCTGTGGAATCACGCAGGGACGGTATTTTATCGCTACCGACGTTAACTCGTGCTCCCATTCCACGCGCTCCAGCAGTGGCCGACCGATCATGGCAATACTTATCTAGTGATCCGGGATGAATGGGGGTGGTTGAACGGGGCCGCTCTAGTGGATAAGTTTTCAAATCATTTTGCGTGCGTTCCTTTGCTGGCACTAGCTTGATGCCTACCGGTTTCTCTTCCGGCAATGTCGTCGGTATGTATGGCAGTTCGTCGTCAAATGATTCCTGAAATACTAGACCAGCACTTTCGTGATCTTCGATCGCAAGCATATTCGGACGAAGAGCATGTCTGCCGGCCCGTATCGATGCGGAATCGAATTCGGAATCCTTCTCACTTTCTGACGATGCCATACCATCGTCGACGTTGGCACTCGAGCCTGGTCGTTCGGTCGATGACATGTGATCATGATTGTGATACTTTTGACGATTAGTATGGTTATGATGCTGGTGTTGATGATGTTGGTGTTGGTAGTGATCGTGCTGGTGGTGCTTGGCATCACTACTAATACATTCGGTAGGGCTGCTACTACTACGTGACACTACTGCTGCTGCTTCCTCTGTTAATGCTTCTGTGCTATGCTCTGCACCATAGTTATCCCGCAACTGCTCTCGCTTTTGTTGCTGTTGTTGTTGTTGTTGCCTTAACTGCTGCTTTTTGTGGTGTTCATGAAGTTCCTTCATCAGCATCGCTCCTTTCGCCTGCATGACCTGTTGAGGTGAAGATGATGATGTTACACTATCGGCTGTCACAAGGTCGTTTGGATGGTCACTACAATTACCGGCCAACTGTTTCCTTGCTTGCGCGCCGCCACCACTGTTAACAACGCAGTCAACCAATACGTTGTTGCAGTCAACACCATCCTCATGCTCAAAAGACGCTTTCTGGAGTGAGCCTTCCGAGCTTTGGCTTACAGTTGAGCTATTCCGGTTCATCTCCTTCGTATAATCTTTAAGCGTGGTGCTAAATATCTGCTCCTCACTGCCAGAACCCATGCGCATTTGGAACAGGGCCGCCTGTTTTTGGCGCATAGAAGTAGTTATCGTCGACGTTGTGGCATGTTGAACGTGTTGTAGTTTGTGAACATCTACATCAACCGATGCATTCGTTTCCGTCGGTACAGGTACAGAAGGTTTTGTTGCTTTCGCACGGGATGCCGGTGGTGGTGGTGGCGGAGGAGGTGGTGGCGTTGCGAAAACGCCTTGCTTGTGTTCCTGTCGGCGCTTTGCAGGCTCAATTTCATTGCGTGTTAATGATACCGACGGACCCTGATTGCCAGTGGGTACTATATCGGGCCTTTTTTCACTATCTTCGTGATCCTCACTAACGTGCTTTTCAATCCGTTGTGACAATTCCCCAATAACGCTCTCCCAATTTTGAGAACTATTCTCCTTATCCTCAATCGGCGATTTAAGTGGTATAATAATACTACCGTCAGGATTGTCGATCCTATAGCATTTGAGCGGTGGCATCGGTTTAGGTCGATCGTGTATCGTAACCGTCATATTGGCAATGCGTTGCTGTTTGGGTGTTTTGGCGTGTTTTTGAATGATACTGCTATGTCCTGTTGGTGTGCCGGATGCAGACACGGACACTTGTGCTCCAAATGCTCCACATCCAGTAGATGCTGTTGTGTCCACAAACGAGGAAGTTGTCACACCGGCCGCACTACGAAATGAACCCAAACGACGTTCCTCTGGTGGCGTGTGCAAGGGAATATGTATGCTTTGACCATCGAGCGGAGCGTCGTAATAGCGCAAACCAGTAGAGCCAGGCGATCGTGCTGCACCGATGTTGCTTGCCGTATGTTGTTCATTGCTACCGGCACTGTAGAAGGATTGACCGAGGCCATCTGCTGCCGAACCCATTGGAGAAGGAGATTTTGACTTTGGGTCCCGTTTTGATTTGAACATTTTCAACACAAGTTTCTGTTTCGACGGTGTTGAGTTATTCGATGCGCTGGGATGATCTGCCTGCTGATCGTACCGACCACCAAGCGTTCCCGATTCATTCGATGCCGTCGAAGTACGTTTTTTCCTTGGTAGGTGCTGCTGTTGGAGGTTATTAGGTTTGTCAGTGGAAGCACCATCTTTAAATTTAAAAAGCGAACTAAACGAATTCTTTCTCGAAACACTCACGTTTGCTGGTGATGGTGATCGGGTTATGCTGGACACACGTGTTCGATCGTGGGCTATCGGTACCGACAGTTCCTGGACGCCATCCTTCGGCTTTTCCACAACACGTTCGTTATCCGCGATTCCGTTGTCACTGTAGCAATGGTCCGGCTTCAGTTTAATCCGGATATACTCTGTACCGCTGGGCATGACACCCACAATTGAGTTTTTCAAATCTTGCGGCGGAATGTGCCGTTTGTTGCCAACGCTGCGACTAGTTTGGTTTGCCTTCAATTGTTGTATATCGAGATTATTCGTGGTACCCATACCACAATCCGACTTGCGCCTAGCATGACCCCCAGTCGAACCATGCTGAGCTGTCTGAACGTCTCCCCCACCGGGAGGCGGTTGTTGCGGAATGCTTTCGAGCACTCCTCGACGATCTAACGTGGTGGTACCGGCCGCTTCTTTGCAGGTTTGCACGTGTACACCTTCCGCTAAGACAGCTTCCGTTGGATCTTTCTTTCGGGACAGTATTACTTGTTCCAGCATTTTTTCTGTTGACGGTTCAAGGGTACTTCCAACATTACCGCCTTCGGCATATGCTTGCATGGGCTTCGCACCACAAAATGAGGTTTCTAGCAGCATCTTATGAGGCGAAGGAGAACGGGAAATTCCAGAAACTGCTGATGTAGCCGATAGCTTACTGTTAGCCGATCCCTGGCTGCCCACGCTTGACAGGCGACTGGTTCGTCCAGAGATTGAAAGGAATGCCACAACCTCAGAACTGGCCGAATCTTTGCGATTATGCTGCTGTTGAAACTGGTACTGCTGCTGATTAGGCTGTTCTTCCAGCTTCCAAATGATAGGCGAGTAACGTTGCGTTGGGCAAGATCCATAGTTAATCTGAAATGCAAAATAGTTTAAAACATTGCATACTTCAATTTATAACAATTTAACTTAAGTTGTACAATTGATCGAAAATGTTGTATAGTTCATATAGGACTAAAACTTCAAAGTGCGATAATGAAATGATCATAGGTCTTATCCGAAATTCTCACCACATGCAGCACTGTTAACACAGCTATGAGAACAAATACTAAGAATATCATGCTTGATCCATACAGGTTTTAGGACACCATCCATATAACAAAAATATTATTTCTCATAATCTGCATGGCGTTTTCTTTACTTTTCGTGTGTAAAATATTCATTTGGTTTGTGTTAGGCGGTTAACTCTTACATCGCCAAATCTTTGCTAAGAAAAAGTCTTAAAATTAGTCGATAATTCCTTAAACCTCATTACTTAAACGGTAAAACGGAGCGGAATGGTTCATATGCAGAAAAAAATCGATGCCTCGGACCCAATATCCACACATGATTAAATTACCAGTATAAATGAGAAGTCGAGTGTGCACGAAATGCCGTCATACTTTCCATTTGCCGACTTAATACTGATACTTACTTGTGTATTGGGTTTCTCCTTCTCTCGATTTCCCTTTTCTGGTTCCATAAACTGTAGTTCCTCAGTAGAGTTCCGCAAGTCTAGTGTATCTTCCTCACGAAAACCGAGTACTCCTGAGTCTTGCAATGTGCCCGTACCGACCTGTGTTAAGTGGTATCGGTACCAAAGCAAATGGAAAGATTCGAAATTGATTATAGGTTCATTTGTATTAGTTAGTGAAGATATCGATCGTAGCACATCACGTGGACTTGCATCTGACAAATGAGCCGGACCGTACCTGTTCGAAGACATTTTCGGGACTACTGTCTCTGCTGTCGTGATGGGATGAGTGAGAAGAGGCTCGGCTAATGTCTATACGAGGAGTTGCCGGTATTAACGTCGATGGGCAATCAATGGTTTTAGTCGGTGAACCACGAGATGAATCGATTGAAGATTTTTCTTGTGACCACCGTTGCAGATTGTGATGGTTTTGTTGCTCCATCTGCAAAGGCAAATGATAGGCATCAAGCGTAAGCAAGTATAATGACAAAATGACAAAATATAGTTTATTTAATAGAATAAAACAGCAAGGCTCTATCACCCTGCCCTTAAATCTTCAATTAGGATGAACGCCATCATACATTAGCTTCAAAGTAAGTAAGTCTGTTGCTCATCGTCCTGTGATGTATAATAACAATTAATTTGAATAGATGATTAACGCATTCCAAAGAACTATTTTTGTGATGTGCATTGACTAGATAGGATAGGATTTCTCCTTTATTATACCAGACAATCCAGAATTTGTTTTTTTGCCCAGTTCAATTAATTAATACGTAAAGAAGACAATTTAGTACGCACCAGTAACATGGCAAGAGAAACGTGGGCAGATCCCTGCATAGGAACGTAAATCGACACGGATGTTACGTTAATTTTTAATTTTAAAACAATATGAAAACCGTTAACGCTTAATCTTTTTTTATGCCCATCGCCAATCGATTTTTTTCCTGGCATCCATGGCATATTATAGCATGAAATAAGAATAATGTAGAAGCATCTTCCACTGCTAATACCACATGTGAGCAAGAAGGTTACCTCTTGAAGCCGTCTTCCAGGAAGATAACTGTCCTCTTTACTTGACGGATGGGACGTATTTAACGCGTTAACACTGCCGATAGTAACCATATATCCGGAAATTCTCAGACGCATAGCACCGTGAGAATGATGGCATGAATGAGAGCAACGAAATGCAACGAAGTGAGCATTTCTAGCGTTTATTTGCGAAAAAATAAGAGAAAACGAGAGAACTTTTCAGAATATTTCAACGATGAGCTTTATGGAGAGAACCAAAAAGTAGCTAGTACAGATGGAAACGAAAGAAACATCAGTAGGAGCAGACGAACAGCAAAAATAGCAATCTTTTGAGCATGAGAAACAATCACAACATGCAAAGAAAAAAGGATGAAAAAAGTGGACTACAGAAATGTACAACTAAGGAAAAGGACTCAATAAAGCTAAGAACTCTACACACCAGAATCACTTCTTGCAGGATTGCGGCTTAGTCCACTGGGTACACTTCTTCTCGGCATTAATCGGTAAAAAGGAAACGGACAAAAAAAACAGCTCAAAAATAGGACATCCAATGACAGCAACATATTGCTGCTGCCTGGAAAGACATCATTGCTCATAATCGAAATCTGACCTCTTTTCAGCGATTCAAAGATCTATTTTTGAAATACGATACACCCTGACGTGATTAAATAATCGTGACCATGTGGGCAAAACTTGGTACCAGTTCCGGTATGGTTTGGAAAAAAGACGAATATATCCTATTATCAGACGTACGGTAGGAAGGAAATTGCTAATACAGATGTATGAACACTTAATGTATAGCAATTTACACACAAGGGAAACATAACGAAACATGTATTCTTGACTATGTGAGTATGGATACTGCTTGACATTGAACAATTGCCATTCCCGTACATTAGTGACGTAATGCCTGGCAAGGGTGCCTTAGTAGTACGATTGGAATGCAAAGGTGGGAGACATTTTATTACAGCACAATACGTTATATTTTAAATGCTTACCTGTGCTTTCTCTTCTGCCGTAGTATCTTCCATTGAGGCAATTGGTGCAGGACCAAGTCGTTTCTGTTTACGAGACGATGGAGACGACGATGCTATGTTCATCGCGCCCAACAAATACACCTTCGGCGTTCTAGTTTAGCAGCAAGGAAGGATAGGAAACAGGAAACAGGAAGCGAAAGCTAAACCGTTATGGAAGAGAGGATTCGGAGCTAGGTAGGAGGAAAATAGCCTAGGAACTATGAAGCGGCTCAGCAAAAGAACTTGCGATATTTTTTTTCGTACTACCTAAAACTAGTTTCACTGCACCCACTTTTTGTTGCGCACCGTACACTTAACACTCGTGGTTTATCTGAATTTCTTGCAAAAATCACTGCCCAGATCTTGCCGTCGCAATGCCGAGATTATTAACGGTATTTCATATCATTTTACCGTATACTTGGGGCTTACGATGGTGACGTTAAGGACGAACGCTATGATGATAGTGACGGCGTGATGCAATGGGGTTCACCACCATATATTGATCCATTTATCAAATTCCGATAGCTTCCGTAGAGATAGGAGCAGCAGCATGTGTGTAGTCTGCAAAAAGAAACAGCGAAACAAAACGGGGAATGACACTGGGGAGTCCAACCACTGTGGCTGCTTAGCTAATCACTTGACAGTGTTGAACAACGCTGTGCGGCTCGTGGAAACTCAAAAATCATTAATTTTCAGCCATGGTCAGGAATCGAACATTGAAAAACTTACACGAGCTTTCCTGCGTGCCTTTCGTGCATTCGTTTGCAGGATGTTACACTTTTGCACAATTCACAAGTAAAAAATAATGTACACACACATACACACATGCTAGGCTTTCCATGGAAGGTGGGTAACCGTGGGTCACTTGTACTGTGATGGTGAAAAGCGGATACTCTATGCAGTCATATTACGACACAACACGATGGCGGAATTTCTAGGCACTTTTACACATTGATCGAATTGAATCAACATTAAACCATCGGAGAACCTAACAATTTTCCAGTGACTATGGTACATGGCAACTCTGCTTTCAATCTTATGCGAACTTTCGTTTTCGCTTGCATGATTGATTATCGCTACTAGCGCTGGTTAATCCGCGACTGTTCCATTGCGTTCTTCGATTTTTGGTCCAGTATGTTATCTGGCCTGAATGCTTGATGTTCTAGGTTCGATAAATTGCACCCGATTCTGGGTTGGTGAATTGATAGTACTAGGAACAATTATATTGTTAGCTTTCTAGTAAAACTAGTCTGTACGGCAGAGCGAATGATTTTTTTACCCCTGCAATCTAATAAGGCGCATGTCGGTAATGCTGGCGCCTTTAAGCACGGCTGCCTCAAACTCCGTTTCATCCGTGCACGCTGTATGTTCCAGACTTGATTCTGCTTACCATGTTGAAGAAGAACAGAAGCACGGTTTAGTACACGATTGACTATCGATTTACCGTGGCTCTTTCTGAACTAGAACCATTCGGACGTCCCATCGCGACTGAAAGCTAAAGTCCCGATGTGGATGCTCGTTTACATTCGTGTTAGTCCGCTACGTTTAATGGCGCATGAGTACAACTTTCGGGTATCTTTTGCTCCCCTCACAATGAAACGATGCATTGCTGTTCGGATTGAGACAAGTCGTGCTTCAACGGTAAAGGGATTGTAAAGAGCAAAAATGAAGGATAAACGAATCGTGAGACATTCGTCTGTTGATTACATGATCGCATCGGTCTGGACCAAACGCCTATCCTTGTAGGACGTTTACATACATCTTCACATTAATCAGCTGTACAACAAGTAGGAATAAGCAAGAGCTTACATAGATACTGATTTGAATTTCATTATTTGATATGTGATATGCCATTTGTCATCCTCAGTTTTGTGAATTTTAAATGCATACCAAATCGTTCATAAAAATTCATGTAGACGTATTGTCCGATGAATAAACTGAATAAACTACGATAAATGTATAATACAGATTCCACATTTATAGCGCGTTTATTTTTTACAATGGTTTACTTTTTCTTCAGCACACAATGAAATACGACACGAGTCAGTGCTTACAGAACAATTCCTATTAGTTTGGATGATATTTTTGCGGTGGATAGCAAGAATTCCCTTATACACGTTGGCTGTTTGAGATGTTCATCGACGATTTTTTGAATCTTATCTACATTGCTATCCAGGTTATATTCTGCATTACTCGAATCCAAATGCTGCAGTTCCGCTATACAATAGTCTCTGACCAATTCTAGCTCACCGTAAATATTAACTTCATTTTTGTCGAACACCTTAAGCTGAAAAAATAGAAACAAGTTATCAGTATCGACGAACATTACTGGTGATCAACGGTGATCATAGTGTGTCCTTACATCTGTACCATCGTCAATATTTATGGAATCATCTTCTGTTTCCTGCTCTTTCAATATCCATATCACGACGATAGCAGCCACTATCTGGTTTAAGGAAAAATTATGGACAACCATTCTTTTGCTTAGTAATCGTAAATATGCACTTTGTGCGTACGTCGCTACGAGAGGTTCTGTAACAAGGGATTAAGACAATCTTCATGAAATATAATGTAATGGTAACGAGATTGCATAGGTTTAACTCACTTTGTTTTACTTTCTCGATCACATGGTGTAGTTGGCTAACGACTAATGATGCCTTAGCACGGATATTAGAATCGTCATCACTTAGTAAATTCAACAGTGCAAAACTGAAACTTATGTACTGGTTTAGAGATTTGCCGTCAAAAATTTTTCTACCGACTATATGCAAACACTCCACCGCAGTTAATCTGGAAATAAAAAAAAAATTAAAGTCCCCAGAATGGAACATTACTAGGTGGTGTAAAGTAAATCATAAACATTTACTTGCTCTTACCTAATGGGCTTTGATTGATATGCAGCACTTAGCGTAGGTAAAAAATCGACATTTAACGTAAAATCGCTTGAACTCTTCGATTCGGTTTGCAACATACGTTTCAAGCAGCGGAACATGGCACTGCGCAATTGATAGGGCTGACTGTTCGCTTTACTGTATATGATCTGTATTGCTTCACGGATGCTTTTTCCATCAAGCAATACGTTGCATACAGCAGCGCTACTGTAGCTAAGAACTAGATAAACCTTCACCTGTATAGTGTATGGTTGTTTATGGCATTCATTTTCCGGCGCGATCAATCGTCGTAAGCAACCGTGAAACTGTTGCGAACGCAATAGCTCTGCCTTCAGCCACCGTAGCCGATCCGGTTTCAATTCGCAAATGTTGCGGAAGTAAAACACCTCCACAGGAGTAATATCGTATTCTTCGCAGTGCTTTCCAATGTGTTCAACATCCAGCACGAGTAAGATCGTGTTCAGCATTGCCTGTATGTATTCTAGTGACTGCTGCTTTTCCCCGTCCGGTTCAATGCGCAACAGGAAACATTGGGAACTTCGAATTGCTGCCTCGTCGTCACTATACAAATACATGAATGTTTTAAGTAGAACTATTTTCTGAAACACTAAAGGTTCTCCATAAAAGTTTCGTTGATTTGCCAAATTAAGCAGATAATCTACAATATTGCTCAAATCGTCTATAAATTGGTCATCCTCCGCAATGATTATGTGTTGACATCTGGAAATGGAACGGTAACATGAATTATAAGAAAACCGTTTACCGAACAGTTGAAACGGTGCTTAACATACCGTGCCAAAATTTCCAGCAATATATCTAATATGGTGCTGTAAAGTATGAAATTAGGTTTTACTTCAAACAAATAGTTGGAAATCGCAGTGTACAGCTCGATCCAATTGTTCAACTGCCCGGTCGAGGTTGCTGCTGCTACTAAGCCTGGATTTTTAGTTTTGATGAGATACAAAATTTGTAGCAATGCTCCATGCAATGAATTGGGATTAACGTTTCGATTATTGGAACGATTAAGGCTTTCCAATAGCAAACAGATTCGATCAAACATTAGATCCGGTGAAACGATTATGGAAATGATCTTTGCCGCTAAGTAACGCGTTTGAAGTTCGGCACAACCGGAACAAATTGATACTAAGGGAACGAACCGAGAAAGCTGGAATGAATAAGTATTAAGAAACACATGTTAACAAGTTTATCATATAGTATAAAGCTCAATGTGGGTAATAATATTGTTTGCTAAATTCCACCCATAAATTACCTTCAAGTTTGATTCACTGCCCTCCAGTGCCGATGGGTACAGTCGACTTAGCAGCAATAATAACGGATGTAATTTTTTGCTTCTGCTGCCTTGGATGATAATTTTACTAGCCTTTTCCAGTTCGAGCACAAAGAAATCATAGAGCACGGGATATCTGCAGTACAGTAATTTGTAATTTATGAAAACTGTAGAAACTCGGTTTTTTCTGCTTACCTTAAAAAGAATATTCTTCCTGTCATTTTATTACGAATGTTTAGATTTTCCGAATCTTTGGTTCTTTGCACTCCAAACACGCGCACCATCAGGGCGGAGAATAGTAATGTCGACGAATTGCGTTCCTGGGAAAGCATAGATGTAGGATAGATTGTAGTTAATTTAAAACTTGACCCTATCTCAGGATTTGCGTAACAAAGCGTTCTCGAAAAACTTACCGACCATGACTCCGCTTCATAACCGTTAATAGCGCAAATGATACCTTCTGAGACGAATTCACCTACAGTTTCGCCCAAATCCGTGGATCGAAAAAGCGAACGCAATATGTTCAGCGAATGAGTCCGTGTCTGACTGTTTGTGGTGTTCGACCTGCATAGCTCGAGCAATGTCTTCATGCAGAACTGTAGCCCCTTCGTAGAGTTAACTTGTAACTCGGATGTTATTAATGCTTGAATTATAAAAGGTATACCCGCACTACGACGAGTAACACACAGTTTATCTAAGTTGATTTCAGCAATGTCTCTGTCTGTGATGGCAGGTGCGGCAACCGTACTCATTCCTCCCGTTATGGCATTGATCAATTCTTTGATCCAGTGCATCGGCAGTTGATGAAGCTCTGTGTGCGGGGAACCCCAGAGGCGTAAACATATTTTCGAAAACCCTATGTACGCTTGTTCAAAAGCACCACGATGTTTCGTTTCTGAGAGCAGCTCAATAAATTGATTTCCAATGCTTAAAATTTGCCGGCAAGTCAACAGTCCTCCAATTTCGCCCTGCATGACAGTGCTTCCTGCGTCAATGATTGGAGAGCGGGATGCAATATCGCCCAGTATGAGAGAAATTTCTTTAATCGTGCGCCAGGAACATAGTAAAATCATTTGTGGTGTGGTTTCTGGCTTGTTTGCTTCATTTGTCTCATCATTCGTGGTGTTTTGGGTGGATCTGTCGATTTCGTCGTATGAATTCAACGCATTTCCTTCGTTCATCTCTATGTCGGTACATTCGTTCAGGTTGGATTCTACGAAATCGTCCAAAAACGTTCCTTCTGGTGATGAATTGTTGGTTACTACCGAAACTACTTTTGCGATGTTGTCACAGGTACTAATCAACCGGGTAATAGTAGTTCGCCAGCATTCATCCCGAGAGAGCTCCTTGAAGTCTAGTTTGCTCAACAAATGACGAATGCATATTAGTGCTCCAAACATTGGATTTTCACGAGATGCTCGAAGTAATGAATGGCTAGCTAATCTGAATCCTTGCATAAGGATTTCTTCACACCATAGAAAGCATCGGTAAACCTTGGTTGCGACGCTACAGCTAGCTGGCTCCATCTCTACACGGGGAGTCTCAATTGTGCTATTCACGAAGCAAAGATATTCCAGATAATACGCTGCCGATAGCGAATCATTCGGTCGTGGACTAATGATGAGGCTGCGGGTGACCTCGTAGTTAAGTTCATCATTGAACTGCTGGATGAATTGCTTCGGACAAAATGACAACACCTTCAGCGAGTAATGTTTGTTAGACTCGTAGCTATCGTTCAAAGCAGATAGTAGAATGCGAACCTGCCTTTCATTCCACATGCTTATGTTCTCATCGTCGTAGAAAATGTAGGAAGAAATTTGCAACAATTGAAGCAAAATCTGGAACGAGATTGCCCGTCGGCTGTAGTTGGCTCCGATAAACTGATTAACGATGCAAAATTCATGTAGCCGTTTGACAAACTCGTAGTAGTAGTGACTCTTTCCGTCGATGTCTGACTTCTTAATGATGCTCAAAAAACCCGAACGAAGACGGTTGAGGGCACTTTTCATACACGATGTAATTTTCTGTCGCAATGAAGCTGCCTGGACGTTTATGTTCGTTTCCAGGAAAAAGAGAATGCATTCCAAGTCTTGTTTGGTGAATATTTCTGTGCTTTTGTGGCATTCTGTTATCAGGTACAATGCGGACATGCGGGTTGAATCGTCTGACGATATCATTGCCTGTCGAATATCAGAATACGAAAGCAGATTTTTCCACATCGCTTCTGTCGACTGTACCATATCGAAGAGACCGTTTTTTCGAGCAATGCCTAAAGACGACAGTACTAAACCGAAACTGATGCCAATTTTGCTGTCGATCATGTATATTGCGATTTCAGGATACACTCGAATTGCCTTTCTTATCAGATCGTGCAGTGCCTCTCGTATGTCATTTCCGCTATTTCCATCGCTGGAAGTTTCCTCCGCTTCGTGAGAGTGGTCGGTCGTGTCATTTGCTTCAGGGGAGCCACCGATGGTCCCGTCACGTCCGTTAGTCATTTCCATCAGTATTGGGTTGATCCACCGATTAAACCATTCTTGTTTGTTTTCCTCATACGAGTAAGACATCATTAATGATTCATAGCAGTTGTTTATGTGCAAATTGGTATTCGAATGATCATTCTGAGTAAGTGAACGAAGTAAAAACTCCGGAACATTTGGTATGGCACGCAGTACTTCCTTTGCTTTCAGTATAGAAGATATTGCACTGATCAATATGCACTTTGTATTGATATTAATCCCTCCGTTACGAATGTAATCGTAAATCATAGCATTCAAAGTATCGTCCAACCGTGTTCCCAGTTGTATAGTGCATTTCAGCAGATCGCGCGATATGTGTCGTATGCTGTCCACATAATGATCCAGATGGGACAGAGAGTATCGCAGGTTAATGGACAGAATGTCAACGAGCTCTTTTCGTTCCGATGTTTTATAACCCTCCAGCTTTAGACCAAGCAGACGTTTAGTCATTTGGAAAAAGCCACGTGTTGTGCCTAGTACAATGCTCACTTCCACCGAGTTTTCTTCTGAAATTTCTTTTAACACCGTTGCAGCTTGATGTAGCACTTCTATACCTTTCCAGTCCGGACCAGTGAAATGCTCATTTTCTATCGTACATATTATGCCATTCACCAAACACATTTGTTTTGCGGAGCTGTCTTCGTCGAATACGCGCTGTGCCAGTCGTAAAAACCTTCTCTCCAGATTAGCATTCATTGCTATTAGTATACCACAGTTTGTTTTCGTGTCCATCGGTATTTCCGGGTTTTCCAACAGATCCCAACATATAAGCACAAGTTTTTCCACATTTTTTTCACCCTCGTACGATGCTTTTAACTGATCAGGAAACTGCTGGAAGCAGGATATTACTATCCTAATAGCAGAATGAATGAATAAACACAGCTCACTCTTATCGGAAGGAGAAATCTGAACGCTGCAAAGGGAATAAAACATATTTGAAGCATAATTTAAAGCGAGCGCAATAAGCGAACTGTTATGCTTACTTCATCCGTTCCAGATACACCATGACAGATTTGTTCAGAAATTGAAATAATTGCTGCAGACTAAGGCGAACAGCTTCACAACCCACTTTGAAGTTTTCGAAACAACTTCCGATATTGCATATTGTTGTATTTCGACGCGTTGGCTCACTCGATCCAGTTGAATCCTGTTCAATTCGTGCTTTTATACTGTTCGCAATGCTGGCAGCAACGATTTCACGGCTGGTGTTCAAGTTGCTTAAGGTCCGGGCAATCGTATTACGAACAGCATGTTTGAGGGGTGCTTCCATAAACAAGTTTGCCAATGTTTGCACATGCAGCTTCAGTGAATCCTCAAGCCCTACCACAAAGGAAGAGTACTGAAACAAGAACATAAATATAACCAGTTTCTTGGAGCGATGATTTCAGTAACAAGCATACCTCTTTAAGAACTTTAACCTGCCCTTCTATGGTTTCTGAAGAGTTTAGCTGATCTAAATAAGCATTTTCTGCAATTAAAAGAAATAAATTAATAGATGTTTGTTTGCGTCAGAGATTTGCAAATGTGGCATCAGAGCTTACCCGCAGTCAAATATACAGAAGGCACTTGGAACAGATCCATGCGAATTTCGGAATTTTTCTTAACATTCTCATTTCCTCTCACGTTGGATATACGCAAGGATAACCCATTCATGTTTTCGATTGATTGAAAATGATATCGTAGAAAATAATAAACCTCTGCCTATATATCGCTGGAGGCCAGTTTTATTCTCCTGCTAATAAATGTGGAGACTTTTCGCACATTCTCCTTCTTGCACTGTGTCGATGTAATGAAGCTTTATGCCTTAAATTACATGCGAAGAAATTAGAGAAAACAATTTCAGTAATTCAATTTTTCTGGAGGAAAACACACAGTAAAAGTATCCAATATTTATTGTTCGTTTTCCTATGCGAGCTGTGCTTCGTCAGAAGCTGTCAAAATGTGTCAAAGTTCCACCTCGTGAAAAGTATGCACATGCATTTAGCCTTCGGACAATTTAATTGATAACTAAATTCTGTTGTTAGGCATAGCCGATTTTTTCATTGAAATTTGAACCAAAAACAATGCTTTAAGCCAACAGACCAACATTAAGCTAGAGTCTAATTGTACAAATAGTCGGCAAAAAACGGTATTGTCGAGACTGGTGATGGACCATACGATTCATTCCACGAGATTAAATCCGACCCGTGGTTGTGGCAGGTTCGCCAGGTGGGAGCCGGAATCGAGTCCGATTTGTGGGTACAACGAGTTCGATTAGGTGCAACGATGCGTAGGTGCATCGAATTGAGATCGGAGTTGCCCGTCGGATTGATCAACACATCATAATACGAGTCCGAAATGCAAATTCGAGTTTAAGTTCCTAAAAATGAGGATATGTGTTTAATATGTTTTTCTCTGCATCGACGGCTCCGGATCGCAACGCATATTTAGTAACATTTAGTAATTTTTTATTAATTTTGGCAGTAAAAACAACAGTGCGAGAAAATTCAAGTAACGAATCATTAATTATACACATTTGAACTTTGACTGTAAAAAAATAATTTTGGTGATAAAAAAATATTTTTTCCAGATTATACCTTCTACTAAGGATTGCTGCATAACTACCCCTCTTTTTTCCTTCCCCTATTAATGCAACAGAAATGCGCGTAAATTGTTGAATTGAATGCATCAGAATATTCGACAAATGTACAAATGATGTGCGTGGTACGAGCACATCCCACTGTGTTTGTTGCTTTTTGCGGAACATCTTGCGTTTACGATGGGAAGTTCAAGTTATGAAAAGTTAATTTCTAATTTACAATGGCTTTTGTAAATTTCGATTGGTTTATCAGTTTAAAAATCAATTATAGAACGGTTCATTGCTCTTTCTTGTTACTATAATAACGTTCGATGTTTCTTAAACGATTTTCAGTTCACATTTCAGCTCATGATTCACAAAATCATGTAATGCGTTAATTGCCCCGAGGACATTCAAATGTTTAAATAGTGTTAAAAAGAATAATATTTCAATTTGTCTCCTTGCGGTTTGCATTTCGTAGATGATTACACAGATGACCTCTCTGTTACAATTTTAAAAAATACTTGATCCTTTAATTTGACAATGATCGTTATTGATGCATCGTCTCATTATTATTTAAATGCATCAAACAACACTTTATAAATAAACGCGCTGTAGGTACAACGATATTGTACCCATGTTATCAACACGCAATTGCCCGATGTAAATTAACAAATTAATCAAAAGATCGGCACCTCAGGACAGATTTCGAATAAATTCATAAGTGTTTTCACCAAACTTGGTCAATTTATCATGTTAGTTTTCTAACGTTTTTTATTTGCTGCATTTGCACACTCTCTGTATTGCAATTCTACTCAAGTAATGTAATCTATTGGTGTGATGCATTCTAATAAAAGTATAAGTTTATTCAAACGGGATAAAAAAATTTCATTCACGAATGTGTTAGCTATGTTAAGTAATTTTTCTTCCATTTTTATGCAATTAACTAAACAAAAAACACGAAAGGCGAATAATAACAGTTGGTTGCTTTCGATTGCAATTATTAGGTTTTTTCTTATGCACTATAAGCAGGAAGCCTTTTGAATAGGGACCGGTCTGAAGTGTGTTTTTTTGTTTCGATTATTAGGTATGTCTCCCTAGTTTGATAGGTCCCTGGATGCATTGCGCATGTCCTTTTGTAAGCCGCTTGCAGGTGGTTCGCTTCGTTTTATCGTATCGGTTGCAAGGGAAAAGGACTGAGAGCAAATGGCCGTGGTTGTGCCAGGAGTTAGTAAAAGATGTCAGTTCTAATTTGCTAGTCCCTTGTTCATGGATTATTTTGTACCTTGAATTGATTATTTACTGCTGTGTAGGAGAAAATCCTAAGCTGAGAAAGTTGATTTTCATAACCGTACCAGTTGGGGCAAGAGGATCGTGCAATTTTTACTACACAAATGCTGTGGCGTTTTAAAGCAAAGAAGTGTTTTCGGATGCAAGTTGATGAAGTACATATCAAGCACCGTTCGGAAAAGCCGTTCTACTAGGAAGCATTTGCAGGACGAATCTTATTTGTAACTTAACAGTGTACAAAAAGTGAATGTATTTGAAGTGAACGTTCAACTGTGGAGTGAGAATAGTTGGTTTAGGTGTGATTCTTTTATCTGGATGTTTCATTCCCAGGCAATTCGTTTCAAGCGCAAACGATGCGAGGACTCCGTAACATTGTCCGGTACAGTAACTCAATAAGTTGTAAAGGAATCATTATTACAAGCTTCGAAGAATTATAAAAGTTCGACTGGAAATGACTTTAAATTTTGTTAAATAGCACCTATCTGTTTTTTTAGAGAAAAACATAGAAAAAACCTATATCTGTAGAGTTAATGTGTTCCGTGACCAGCTGCATAAATTCATGTAAATGCAGTGAGTGAAACTTTGTCGGCATTAAGAGAAAATTTAACTTACCATGGAACAACAGCAGTCCATTGCCTTGAATGATACATATACACGCCCCGCTGGAGTAGAACCATCAAACTCGCATCTATTTCGGGCCAGTCATTCAAAACCGCCTGAAATTCCAGTCCGTGTCGGTGCAGGAAGTGTGAAAGCACCAGAAATACCACCGAAGAATCTTACGAAACGACCAACAACTATTGGGTCTTCGAATAAGGATGAAAACATCCCAAGCGCTAGCATGTTACTATCACAACGTGTTGCACCAAACCGTGCACCACCTTTGCCACAAAAATCGGTCAGTGTTGCACAGGGTAACTCGAATAGCACAAATCTTCAGTCCACGCCTCTGCCTGTAGTTACAAGCGTGGGAATTGGAGCTTCTTCGGCGACTGTATCGACAGCGACATCATCAGTAAGCGGTCCCATGGCTATCCGGACGAATGATGCTTTAGGCAAAGAGCGTTCGACCAACACCAAGACGGGAACAAGGCTAGCAAAACTTGAAGATTATGGATCTGAGGATGCTCTGCGCGGGATTGAAAGTGGTCTGCGAAATGTGGAACGGGCCATTAAAGAACAGATGAGCCTACGATCTTCCGTGGAAGTCGAAGAACAACAGAACCTTGCGCATCCGGTGAAATTCGGACGACTGGAATTAATGGGTAAACATTCCAATTCGATGGGTTCTACTACATCATTGGACCATGCTTATGATGGATCAGGTACAACAACAGGAATGCCACAAAGTTTTAAGTTTGATCGGTTCGATCAAAATCCAAAACAAATCGGATTGGAACGTGGAGTCAGCATGGAGAAGCTGCGCTTCGATTCTGGAGGTTCCGGATCATTTCATGATCATGCGACGAATGGTATGGAACACGGAATGCCGCAAAGACCGATAGAGCATCAATTTCGGTCACTTGATCGTCATCTGCCACTCGAATTACAATACGGGAACAGCCAACAGCGTCAGCGATCACAAGAGATGGAGTTTATCAAACAACAGCTGCTTCCGGTAATCGCTCGTAGCAAAGAAACAAATAGTTTGAACCGTCAGATGGGGCTATCTAAGGATGATCTTCGTTCAAGGCGACGTTCTTCACATGATGAGAGTCTTTTTTCAATGAACAATTGTGGTAAGTGTTGGGCACGCATTTAATTGTTAGTCCTCTAAAACAGAAATTTAGATTAATTCCGTTTGGTACAAATGACAAATCAATGCGGATCAATGACATGATAATCGAAATGAAATTGTTTGATTACCGAGTTTAGTACAGTATCCTTCTTCTGTAACTTCTGAACATCTCACTCAATATTGTACAGCTCCACGTATGAAAGAGCAATGGGAGGATACAAATCAATCGGTAATGCAGCGCAAAACCCAGCTAACCGCAATGCTCGGCGACTCTCAAAGGTATATGCAAATGATGAATTGGTTTGAGCGTCGCTTGTAATGTGATTTCCTTTTTCATGGGCACGGCTGGAAACCACATAGATACGAAGCAAAAAGGCTAGAAATAGACGGTTGGTTAAGTAGAATGGAGACAATAACGGAACGGATGGGACCAGTAGCAACGACGGCCGACGTGTTGGACATTCAGCAGAAAGAGCAAAAGGTAATGTTTGCCAACTTGTATAAAATAACCCATACTAATCCCGGACCGCTGAAAATCAAAGTACTGAAACCACAGTGTTTCTCATTTAGTCCTTTCATGCGGAGCTGCATAAATTTAATCATCAAATTGAATTATTCAACCAACTGACTCAAAAACTAATATCAGTATACCAGTGTGACGACACATCGAGAATTAAGAGAATGACCGAATCAATCAATCTGAGGTAAGTGGAATCTAAAGGTGCGAGTGAATATTTTTTTATGCAACTGTTATTAAACCACGACATTCCGGATATTTCACTTCTCATTAGGTACAATAACTTAAATAACTCCATCATTTCAAGAGGGAAACAGCTTCATGCCGCCATACATTCATTGCAAACATTTGATCGTACATTTGAACAGGTAGGACGTCATTAATAAATAGTGCAGCTTTTGGTAATGCAAAATCAACATCATATCATCGTGTTTTATTTATTTTCACAGTTTCTTGGATGGCTGAGTGAAGCAGAATCACTATGTGAAAATACGGAATCCGAAGCGGAAAGGAATCCACACTGCTTAAAGGTAGGAACGTTTTCTTTGCTTTTTCTAGAAGACTCTATTATTTATTAGAAAACTAAAAATTTATTACAAAAAAGGATCAAACTCCGAACGAATGCCCCTCCCCCCCTTTCCACGAACTAGTTCTTGTAGCGTATATGCCCCAATTCCTACATACTTTGTAGAGCTTTGCAAACTTTGAATAAGCACGGAACAGCCATAGAAATAGCTTTTATTGCAGTTTAATATAACTACAATTAACTGAGTTCCGAAGGGTAGTGATGGGAAAATCCGCTCCGCAGCCGGAGCCGGCTCCGACCCGCTCCAGACACGTATGGAGCGAGCTCCGGAGCCGGCTCCGCTCCGACCGCTCCAACCGCTCCGGAGCCGGCTCCGCTCCGACCGCTCCGGAGCGAGCTCCGCTCCAACCGCTCCG
>KI422627.1:0-11167 GCA_000473375.1 Anopheles culicifacies | reverse complement strand
CAAACAAATTGGAACTCCTAATTTAATTACATTGGAATCCCTTCACATGAAATACAGTCATGTAATGGCCAAAATTAAGGAAGGAAATGTTCTAAACACTCCAATTTGGGCAATTAAATGCTCTCCATGTAATCTTTCAAGTTTTTATTACACGGAACACATATTTGTTTAATTTAAATTATTTAAATATAAACAAAACCTTTCAATTTTGACAACTCCAAACATGTTTGGCAAACTGTTTTGGACAAACTGATCACCTACAGTGTGTTTGACAAAATTTTGTTTGGTACGCTCACCGGGCTACTTCCCCGCTTTTCGAAAAACACTGTTTATCATCAGCCCTCTGTTGACAGTACGAAAGCACGAGTGTCTAAATTCCAACAGGATTTTGTTGTTTGGGTAAGGAACAATAAATTGGTCAAGTGAACCGACCAGCACGATATGTCAACAAAAAACGGGAGAAGTAATGAAATATATTTTGCTTTAACTGTGCTATGAATAATGTCGCGACAGTCGTGAGTGCATTACGTATCTTATACTTATTTTACACTGAACAGTCGTGCTGCGGTACGAACGCAAACTGAGATCGTGTAATACAGATCGCATCAATACTTGCAGTGGGTGTTGATGGTATTTGCATATCGTATTTCTTCTACAAGGTTTAGATCGGGTCCAAGTATAATGTAGAACATGCTCATGCGCAGACTAGTTGGTGCACGATCTTGCAGCTTTTAATAATTCTAGGTGTTTGTGCGTGTCTACCGTGGATGGTATTTTTCACTCAAATAGGAAATGGTATTTTTTACCCAGAATAGCGCATCTGGCCTGCCGACCGTGTGATGATGGTGTTTTATTTTGTTCCCCTTCTCAATGTAGGATTTGCAATCCGAAATCGAGGCAAACAGGAAGGTATACGAAGGGCTGGATAACACTGGACGTAAACTGCTGCGTTCACTCACATCACAAGAAGATGCTGTAATGTTGCAACACAAGTTGGACGAAATGAATCAGCGTTGGAACCATCTTAACTCGCGCAGTGCCGCCATCAGGAACCGTCTGGAATCGAACTCTGACCATTGGAATGCGTTGCTGCTATCATCACGCGAACTTACGGAATGGGTAATTCGGAAGAATACCGAACTCACTTCGATCGGATTTGGCTCGATAAATGGCGATTCGAATAGTTTGCAAATGCAACTGGACGAACATAAAGCGTTTCGACGCCAACTGGACGATAAGCGGTCTATTATCGAAAACAATCTAATGAATGGAAGGCAATACATATCAAATGAGTCGCCGCTCTCCGATACGAGTGATTCCGAAGGTACGTGTATAGACGTTTTTCGATTTGTAATCCATTAAGTGTAAAACGTGCGACTCTTGCCTTTAATGTCACAGCAATTGACGAAACTATGTACATTTCTACCGAAGAACAAAATCGCATTCTGGGCCGAAGCATACGCAGAGAGGTGAACAAGCTATCGGAGCAATGGACCCTGTTAATTGAAAGGTGTGACAAATGGAAGCACCGGCTGGATGAAAATATTACAGTAAGCTAGCCTTGCGTCATTCACTACCTATGCGGTTATATGCTAATATAGCACTGATATCTGTCCTTTAGAAAATGCGACAATTTCAAAAAGTACTTGAAGATTTGAGCTCACGAGTAGCTTCCGCTGAAACAATCACACACTCGTGGACAATCCCAGCCCCGGGATCAGATACTACCGAAGAGATGCAGCATCTGCAGCGACTAAAAGACAAACTTACCACGGCTAATGCACTGCTGGATGACTGTAATGAACAGCAAAACTTTTTCTCCTCCTGTCGTGTAATCGTTCCTAGTCCGTATTTGGCGAAGCTAGAAGATATTAATACACGGTAAGTCTTAAAACTTAGATGCAGGCTTCAAATATACCGATAATTTAATGTGCGTTTCTTTTTTCCCATGTGACTCAAACAGTATGAAGCTTTTACACATTGCTGTAGAAGAACGGTTCAAAGTTCTGCAGCAAAGTAATCAATCGCATATTAGTGCTGAAGATGGTATGCTTGGAAGTCATCATGAAGAGGGTGGCAAATTTACCAAACCACTACATATTGCTGCTGTAGGTTCGACTGTTCCAAACCTGGAAAAGAGCGTCCAAATTCCTTGGGAACGTGCAGTGACACCTGCCAATGTGCCTTATTATATCAAGTAAGAATAGTAAATTATGAATAATTTTCGTTGCCAGAATCAATCAACCGATTCCATCTAACAATTATTCACTCCTCACAGTCACGAACGTGAAAGCACACATTGGGATCATCCAGAAATGATAGAGCTAATGAAATCATTAGCTGATCTAAACGAAGTCCGATTTTCCGCTTACCGCACTGCGTTGAAGCTTCGCACAGTCCAGAAAAGACTCGGTGGGTAGCCGTGTTATGTAGTAATTGAACCATAATAATTTAATTGATTTGCGTTTTTGTGCAGCTTTCGATCGTTTGAATATGAGTGTTGCGATCGAGATATTCGATCGTTATGGTTTGCGGGCGCAGAATGACAAGTTGATTGATATTCCCGACATGACAACGATTTTGAACTCGTTGTATACGACGCTGGAACCCAACGATCGTGCAGTGATGTTGGATTTGGCTATCAATTGGATACTTAATGTATATGATTCTCAGCGAACGGGACAGATACGGGTACTCAGCTTCAAGGTAGGTATAACCAGAATGTTCAGACTATACTTATGAAAAAATGGGCGTTAAAATGTACCGAATGGTTTGCGGCGTTTGTTGCAGGTTGGATTAATTTTACTATGTCGTGGACATCTGGAGGAGAAATATCGTTATCTCTTTCGGTTGATTGCTGATTTAGAGAAAAAGGTAGATCAACGTAAAATGGGGTTGTTATTGCACGACTGTATACAAGTGCCCCGCCAATTAGGGGAAGTGGCTGCATTTGGTGGTTCAAACATTGAACCTTCAGTCCGATCGTGTTTTGAGCTTGCTGGTGGTGTTAGTCAAAACGGCGAATTGCTGGAAACGGCAATTGAAGCGCAACACTTTCTCAGCTGGCTACAACATGAACCGCAGAGTATTGTGTGGCTTCCCGTGTTGCATAGGCTGGTGGCGGCTGAAACTGCGAAGCATCAAGCGAAATGCAACATATGCAAGGAATATCCCATCGAAGGTTTTCGGTACCGTTGCCTGAAATGTTTCAATTTCGATATGTGCCAAAAATGTTTCTTTACTGGGCGCAGTACAAAGAATCACAAACTGAGTCATCCGATGCACGAATACTGCACAACGGTAAGTATGGATGTAAATGCATATTGCTGTAGGACAAATGCCTTAAGATCCTTTTTTCAATGATGGCTGTTTTGTACAATAGGCTACTTCAACGGAAGATGTAAGAGATTTCACCAGAGCACTGAGGAACAAGTTTAAAAGTCGGAAGTACTTTAAGAAACATCCTCGCGTTGGGTACCTTCCCGTTCAGAGTGTGTTAGAAGGCGATGCTCTAGAAAGCCCGATCCCGAGTCCACAACACGGAACGCATACACTACAAAACGATATGCATTCTCGGTTGGAAATGTATGCTTCCCGTTTGGCACAAGTAGAATGTGGAACTCGCTCCAACTCCACACCGGACAGTGACGACGAGCATCAGCTAATAGCACAGTATTGCCAAGCGTTACCAGCTGCAAATGCGGCCGGCAACACAACGGGCAGCGGTGGTCCGAAGTCTCCAGTTCAGGTGATGGCTGCAATGGAAGCAGAGCAGCGAGAGGAACTGGAAACTATGATAAAGGAACTAGAGGAAGAGAATGCAAATTTACAAGCTGAATACGAGAAGCTTAAGGCAAAGAAAACGAGCACTCCAATCACTACACCGGACGAAGGATATAAAACTCCAACATCGACATCCAATGCTGTACTTTCATCTGTCACACCTACTTCCACCGGTGGTTCGGTAAATATTGATTGACTAAAATGGTAAAAAGTAATGAGTGGGGCATAATAATGAAACGTATCATTTATTGGCGTGTTTCAGGATATGGTTACAGAAGCCAAGTTACTGAGGCAACATAAAGGACGATTGGAAGCAAGAATGCAAATATTAGAAGACCATAACAAACAGTTGGAAGCACAATTGCAGCGCTTAAGGCAACTGTTGCATGAGGTATTTCAATATTTTTCCTGCTTTATTGTTAAGTTTACATAATAACTTGTTGCATAAACAATATTTCATTAGAACGACCTTAATCAAAATGTTTGTATTGCTATTATATTTGCACAGCCAACACCACCCAAACCTCAAACGCTTCAAACTAGATCCGTAACAGCTTCCCAGTTGAATACTGATTCACCGGCGAAAATGCAACATAATGGACATTATGATCAGAAAATTCGTAAGTGATCTCCTTTCTCGATTTAAAATATGATTTCACACGTACTTGTTTACTGACATTATGCATTTGCAGCATCTGAAATGAATCAAAAACCAACGTCATTATATGGTCCCGTTGGCGGAGGCAGTGTGAATGGATACCTTTCAATGGCAGGCGATGACATGAGACAACGAGAGCAATACAGTGTCGATGCGTACGACAAAACAGGAGCCGGTGTAGCAGCTGTAACTAATGCCTTTTCATCGAACAAAGCAGTGGGTGGAGGCGTTGGTATGGGTAGTGGCGGAAATGCAAGCGTAATGCCTTCTGAATACGCAATGGATGAGCGACCACCTCCACCACCGCATTCGAGTTTGTTACACATGGCCGGTTAGTATGCAGTAGCTTTCTTTGTGTGTATTTGGTTGCATTCATTTAACTCTTTTCCATTTAATGCTAAATCTTTTTCGAAAAGCTTTCTAATCAACACACAAATGCCATTGAAATTGTTTTAAATGTTTTTTTTTCATGCCGCATTTTACACTGAACATTTAATTGATTGATTGATGGCTTCCCATTATTCGATATAACACGCGCTCGCGACTGATTGTGATGCCATGCCGCCCTAACGCCTACAGGAAGAATACAGTAAATATAATTCTTTACACAATACATTCTATACATTGCTACTAGCGGAAAGCATCGCATGGTTGCTGTTATAACGGCAACGTATTACTTTTATCAATCGCACATGTAGACGACATTCTTATTCCTCTTTTTCTGTCATCTTTTTTGATACTTGACACGCATCAGACGACCTCAATAAAGCCGTAGAGGAATTGGTCCACATAATGACAACGGAGTCAAAAGATGAATTGCAACGCGAGAGCACAACTGTGGGACTGCAATAAACAATAAGGTAGATTGGTAGCGACAATCGCTAAACGATAGTTTGTTAAACCGGTAACCATTTCCCAGTTTGTAATTCGATAGCTGTCCGCCAAGGAAATATACAGTCAGTCATGCATATCTGTTTTCGTATCATCAAAAACCACAAACTATTGGAAGATTTGAATAGTTTACTTCTAGCAATTGACATGTGTACTTTGCGCACAGATGGTTCGCAAGGACCAATTTTACAATTGATAGCGATAGTGTTTCACAGATATTTATATTATTATTATTCATACAATTATGATACCTATCATTACTATGGACATTATCTATTGTACGAACGTATATACATATTAATATATCTAACAAAATATTATGCATTAAAAAAAAAATAATAATTTAAACAAAGCTACATTACATACCTTCAGCTAAATAATCATTCATATCATATGTGGAACAACGTTTACTCACATAATGTAACAATCAAGACAAGCTAACTAACCCAACAAGAGGCCATTTTTTGTTATGCTAGGCGAGCTTATATGTGTTAAACAGATTTTTTTTCGTTAACTTTAAGAAATACAAAATGAAACTAGCTTTCCGTATTGATTCTAACCTCATTCATACGTTATTGAAAAGAGAAAGATAGGGCAGAATCCACATATTTGGCTACATCAAACGAATGTAAAAGTGTAACATTTTTAATCCCATTGATATTTATGTTACCGTATGGTAAAAATGAATGAAACATAAAATCTATCATTTTTATCACTGCAAATCATGATGGGCGTCATAATTTCTTTTTTTTATTGAGACATTAAACAACAAATTAAAAAAAAAATGTTCATCCTAACTTTGTTATACTTACAATGATTTAAAAAAAACCAATTCAATTCATAAGTTGACAGGTATAAATAAAAAAAAACACTTTCCAGCTAAATTTGTTTACATTCTTATTGCAAATCAATTTAAAGACCAGTCTAAAGAGTATTAATAACAAGGTACACATAAACATATCCATACTGAAGAGGATTTGGCATGAAACATATTGGTGAATAGACATCGAACGGTCGTATAAGATTAATAATACTGTAGGTGTTGTATGTGGCATCAAATCCGCATGTTACCCCTTGAGGATGAAAACAGAAATAAGTATCAAGGTCTACATTGCCATGCATATTATAGTATCAACCCGAAAAAATAGTAAGAACTGGTCATACATACGCATGTTTTCAACGAATTTTGTACATGGTCGTTTATTTATCGACATAATATACATATCAAAGACACAATAAAAGCAGGAATATAGCGTTATCATACAATAACAGGCATAACTGGACGTGAAATAATGGGAATAAAAAGATTGGTCGTACTCGTATAAAGTTCATTCAACAATAGTACGTTGTATAATGTTTTAATGGAATTAAAGAAAAAAAAAACGAGTCCATAAATGGTACGTTGCGTTCGTCATACTGATCACTATCATTAATTGGCCAGTAGTGAGAAAAAGTAAAAAAAAAGGAATTTTTGCTAAACCAATACAAATATAGGCATATCGCTACCCATCTATTAGCAACTGTGAGCACAAACTACTGGATACACCAAATAAATTTCATCTCGGAACTAGTGCAATATAATAGACAAATTTTAATCACCTTTTGTGTAGATAAAGTGTTATGAAAGTATTCAACTTAAACATTATTTACGCTGTTCTTACGCCTTGTAGAGCACAACTTTTTCATTATCTTTACATGTGAAGTATGCTGAATTGCGTTTTCTGTAGAATGTTTGAACAGGTAGAAGTTATTAGTTTCCCAAGGTGGACAAGGACATGTACCCGCAACACAACGTCGTTTCCTACACGAATGCTAAAGTCAAAATTAGCCGTTGGAGCTCTTTAACATCCTTAAACGGCAAGGAGTTGCGTAACAGGTCATAGATAACAAAGAAAAAGTACTCACACACATACACATTTCATAAACATTTCTGTAGTCATAAATGTTCCGACAACAAAAAATCTTAAATATAGAAGAACATCAATCTATTACAAATACAACGTAACCAGTTATACACATAGATAACATATTATCGGCCGCTTGAGGGAAAAATAAGTTTTCCATGCAAGCAATGCTCCACCATTGCAATTAATCGAGTTGTTTAATAACTTGATACGATTTGAACATAGAATATCGAGTAAACAAAAAACAAATGAAACTATAGCATAGTTAAAACGCTTTTTAATATTTAACAAACGGCAGTAGCAGTACAGTGCGGTATACAACTAATTAATCAGCTATGATAGTTGTTGGACAAAATGAATACAGGAAAGAACAAATAAACAGGCAATGATAGAACTAATGGTTTTATCTATCGTTACCTATCAAATTAAAGTGTACCTTATTTCCTTCTTAACAGTAAATAGTGTCAAAAAATCAACCTTAGTTGAAACGTAACCGGTATGAGGTACATTTTTACTTTAAAAAAAAATCGATTTAGATTTTTGTTTCTTCCAGTTTATTTAGTAGCCGATTGTTTGATTTAGGTAGATTGGAAAAGAGTTTGGAAAGAATAAGAACGTCTTATCAATAGGGAGAGATTGATAAGACGTTATTCTTCTTCTTCTATGACTCTACATCCTAGAGAGGTCTTGGTCTGCCATTTCTTGCTTTCGTGACTTTAAGTTACCCGCAACAGGATAGTCAACTGCAGTGACTGCAGTGCAGACATTACCGTTGTATAAATATATTGCGCAAAAGCTGACTGTATTATCATTGTAACATTGTAACAAATAACAGCCAGAAGTAAGAAGTGATTGAAAGTGATGGTAAATTTTCTTCCGAAAATGCGCAACTTTGTAATCTTATTACAATACCAAATTGCAGTGGAATGGAAATGAGCTTTCCTACCCAACTTCGGAAAAAAAACATTTCTGGCTTAGTTGGAAATTCATTTGGACCGTTCTCACTACGGGGAAGGGATGTGGTACGGAAGGGAGGTGGACCACAGTCCTGCCGCATAAAGTTTGGCGCTGCAAAATAAAAAAATAAAGACAATTTTAAAACAGAAAATCGCCATAATATACGAGCTAAAATTTCATATACTTGGTCATCGGAAGCACCAACTGTTTCGTAGTTTGTTCTCGAAAAGGCGGTATCCCCAATTGTGGGAAATACCACAGACGATTGAAGTGTATCCCACTTTACCTGAAACATAATACTTGATGCATTACAATAGGTAAAAAGGGAATAGAAAATGATCTTCGATCACAACTAAATACACAGCTGGCTAAAAAAGGAAATGCAATAAAACACATTCTGCGCCACAATTGACACAAGATACCGGTATAGATATATTTTCGTTCCTTTCTTATGCTGAGCCTAGCACGGTTCACAGTTGCATGTGACTTTCTTGCTGATTATTTGTTGTATATGCAATTTATCCAGCAAGTAATCAATCAACACACGTACATGCCTTGTTGGCCTGGATATGATAATCAATGATTGTTACATTTTACATACATTTTATCAGTTTGTTTGTTTGCGTGGATTGATGTAGCAATCAAATGATCCAATGGCATTGGAGCAGCTATGGTGAGTGTATGTGGTGGCTTGCGACTGAGTAAATTATGTGATCTTTCGTGAGCTACTGTGGTAAATATATGCATTTATATGTGTGAATGAGATGTATGTGATTGTAATTGCTGGTGAGGAAGTGTAAAATGCACAGGGTTATACAATATTTCCAAAAATCAGTTCTCTGTGATAGCTCGGTAGTGATCGTTCCTTGGATGGTAAGGGTGTAGTTTTTTTCGTAAAAAAATTGATATGTCTCAGGGTTTGCCATACACATTACTTGCAACAGTGAATTGTCTTCCGCGTAGCTTTCGCAATTGCAAATTTGTTTGTTTTGTAGTCCAGGTTCCCTGCTTTTGCCATTCTGCTTACGTGTCACGATTGAAGCTCAGCGTAGTAACTACCACGTACTAGTTTCCATCCCCCACATCGCTTTGTTGTATGGCGTTATCTCAGCGTCAGCGTATTACATGATACATAAGGTACATCTCTTCACCGGCGGTTGATCATCGTTGGTTGATATGTTTGATTTGTTGTGTGCATTTTTCGTAGGTTCTGGCATTGGTAAGGTAATTAGCACACTGGCACAAACTCACACACAATTGTGTGATCATATCGACTTGTGTATACGTGTATAATGTATAAGCATGCACGGACTCTATAAATATAATGATATGTTTTTTTTATGATTCTGTACTCTGTATCCTCACTTGATTTGATCGATTGCACTTCGTTTTTAGGATTTTTCCTCCCTTTCCCCTGTTTTTGTCGCTTTATGACACGTTCGACACTTTCGAGCATCTCGACATGCACGATAAGAAGTAATAGAAAAATATTTCAAAACCAAACGGGAAACATATATCTTAAATAAGCTAATGGACGTGAATTGACTCCGATGGTCAAGCAATGCTAGTTCATTTGTTGTGCGCTTGATACTGACATAACAACCTTCTTTGATGGTTGATGATCGCCATACGCATTGCTTGTTTTTCAGTTCCTCTTAGAGAAGTTTTTATGCGTGATTCTATATCACTGATGTAGTTGTTTGTATCCTTGTTTTCCTTCTAACTTCAACAATATGCTTCATTGAAGCTAAACATGCATCCAACACAAGTAGAGGCTTCGGCTAACGATTGAAGTATTGGGACATGATTTGTGTCAGGATTTTCAATTGGTTTAATCACTGCCACATGGTGAATAAGAATAGTTACTATTCCATTCTCCGGTTGGTAATGAAAGGCGCAGTTAAAACCAATTGGCATATGTTCGTATATTCATATTCCAAGCTTCTATCGTTAGGGTAGGCTCTACTACTTTTTGTAATCGTTACTAAACATTGCACGGAATGGTTGCTTTCAACGGAGGAGGCATGAAGAGCGATTGTCCAGATGATTTTAATAGCTCCAATTTAGTCGCAGTAATTTCGCTAACATATATAGCATATTCGGTTTCACTGACCGGTGTTATAGTTGCATAAGTTGCGATATGTGGTAGCTTAGTAGGTGAAACCTTCTGGTGAGCCTAGGTAAGAATAGATCTGCGGTGTTAGTGGTACAAAATAATAGAAGCTACTGCTATACGGCAGCTCAGATGATACTCAGTCTAGGAAGCCTGTGTTGACGAGTTTCTCTAGGAAAAACTTTACGTCTCCCAGCTCCGAATCTTTGATACCGATCGATTTCAACATGCCCAGATCGCCGTTCTCCACTGCCATGAAAACTGATCGTAAATGCTCGAGATCCGACCTAAAAATAAATAGTGCACATTAGCAACACATTGAAAAATAACGTTTAAACTACGTTCATAAACTAACTTATGTAATATAAAACATAGAATGCATATATTCATGAATCCAGTCAATTAATTTATAGACCCTGTTGTAGAGTGAAGGAAACTTCTCCACTCTAAATACCTGTCGTGACGGACGAAGCTGGGACTATACAGAACATTCTTAGTTCCAGTACTCACATACGCCTCTGAGACATGGACTCTTTCCTAAACTGACGAAACCCTCTTAGCCGCGTTCGAGAGGAAGATGCTCAAAAGGATTTTTGGCTCCGTATGTATGGAAGGACAATGGAGGAGCCGCAACAATGACGAGTTCTCTGAGCAGCATAATGACCTCACCATCGTGCAGTGAATTAGACTCGCCAGGCTCCGGTGGGCTGGTCACGTCATGAGAATGACACCGGACGACCCAGCCCGTAAAGTCCTTTTAGGCCATCCACATGGACAGAGGAGGCGTGGTAGGCCCAAACTGAGATGGAGTGATGGCGTGGATGCGTCCGCCAGAACGGCCGGGATAACGGATTGGCAGAC
>AXCM01000590.1:0-64726 GCA_000473375.1 Anopheles culicifacies | reverse complement strand
CGTTTATGCATATTTCTGTGTGTTCGATCAGCGTTATATTGTTTATCGAGAAGAAATATTGTTCATACAGAGTTGTGGTATTCAATCTTGCTCTTCTAGCATAATTTAAAAAAAAAACACAAAAAAATTAACCTAAGATCAATTGTAATAAGTTTGAAAGGAAAGCAACACGCACACAAATACAAATACGATACGATCAAACATTGAAGTTTAAATCGTTTTACACATGTTGTGAAGTTTGTTGTAAAGGAAAATAAATCATCAAGATTTTGAATGTAATCAAACAAATCTAATCTACCATCAAGCTTTTATGCGCTTCGTCTTGTTGAGAGTTTGGATACTCCCTATTCCTGTCCACGCTCTTGTCCAGAAAAAGGATATCTAATCGTTAAATTGCAACACAAAACATACTAGAAGTCTGATTTGGATGAAAATTGAAAAAAAAAGAAAGTCTCGGACGAACGATGTTCGCCATGATTGCACATTATCAAATTGATATAGAAATTGTTATAACTAAAGACCTACGAACGAAACGGGTACGAAAACCGTGAGTTATCCTCCATCCGGCACTGTTCCAATCTCGACTCCAAATTTATATCGTTCTCATCGTTTGATGGATCCAAACTTGCCTATCGGGATCATTCGCTTTAGTAACATTCTTCGTCCTCCATAGCGAAATCGCTCGAAAATCCAGAGTCCACATAAACCGAACTGAAAAGAAAAAAAGACGGAGAAAAGAATTAACGTTACTGCTGGAATTAAGAAAAAATCTACTGAAGTACGAATCACTTGTGCGGAAGGAACGCAAGGCTTGCTGTTTAGAATAGCCTACTGCCGTTTGTGTGCTGCTTTATTTATAGCAACACATTGCTGAATGCATAGAAAATCGATCATAGGCACATTTCTGCTTACATCGGCACGTGAACTCGGTGCTTCCCGGTTGAGGCTGGTTTCGACTTATTTAGGTACGGTTTGTTTGTTCAAACGTATTCCCTCACTCCGCCATCGGAAAGTGTAAGCAAACGTGCGAAAGTTTAACTTGTGCATAAGAAAGTTTTGTTGCTTTATTGGAACTCATTAAATATAAGGGAAATAACGTTTGCAACCTTTTCTAGGTGAGGCAACTCTGCCGGTTGAATCAGCGGGCAAAAGCGTTCCTGTACTACACATAGAGGAGAATGAGTTCTTTGTTAGGCTTGGTTAACCTTCTTTGACAAAACGTTTCTTTACTTGTTTCATTCGGCTATTAGCAGCATTAATATTAGGTCTAATAGTATCACCCCTATTTAGGAGAACCGTATCCCCTAGGCCGGTAGCCTTAAATATCACTCAGGAAATCAGGCTAAGTTCTTGGGCCATACAGCAAAATGTGTTGTTATATTGTATGAAGAGTATGTTGAAACTTCCTATACAGTAATATACTGCGCCATATACTAATTTTTTTTTTGTTCTTGTATGACGGCCTGGCCGTATTAGAACGCCATATACTAATTTATTATAAAAAGTAGTGATTAAGATCCTGGTATGATCATGATATGATGGGTAAAGATCATTTACAACAAAATTCAGTTTGTGATGCGTAATGTTAGTAACTGTTTCCTTCATCTGATACCACCTAGAAGAAGCCACCCTACTAAACCTTCTAAAAATGGCTTTCCCAAGTGCACGAGTGGGAAATTTGTTAAATCAATGTTGTCTATAAATAACAAATGCTTTGCAACCTCTATCACCCGTTTCGCGAACCAACGACGCGCATAAGAGCATTTAAGGTTAGAAACTGTTGCTTTCCAAGGGTCAAAAAAAGATACACACACACAAATTGCATGCCGCTTGTCAGACTCATCGTCCAAAAAGTGTTGCAAAAATCATCTTCGTTTCGCGCGTAACGAAATCACCTCTGCCACTAACCCCGGTCGATGCCCGTACAAACACCGTTCGATACACACCTTTCTTCCTTATGAAATATGTATCTGCGCGAAAGAGTGTGGCAAGCGAACGGTAATACAGGCAACTTCTGTTTTTTTGTTGTTTTGCAACCACATTTTATGCCGGCAACCATTTATATCGCCCCGAGACGCGTCATTGCTGCTCATGGTGTGAGTGAACTGCGTGCAACGCGTTGTTATTTACGGGTTAAATATTCATTTACGAGTAAGTAATATTTCTAGCAAAGTTTCTCTTCGTGCAATGTAAGCAATCGTTTGTTTAAAATGGCACAATGAAATCGCAAAGTGGCAATAATTACAAAGACATCTACAATGACATGAAATGATTCAGTCTAATTTACGTAAATATTACATTAAAATTGTTTTTAATTTTACTTGGTCTCATCGCTTGAAAAGAAATATCCAAAATATCACAACAATAACACACCAAAAGACAGGAGGTACGAATTTTCGCGGAGTCTTCCACTAGCATCACTAGACCATATCCATATCCACAACAAAATCTTTCAACCGTACAAAACGAACCTTTATAGCGTGTGTTTGCAGTGCCGAATGAAGAAACCAAAACAACAAGCTACTCAATAAAAATATCAACAAACCGACTTAAAATAAAGGCGCGTGTTTTAAAGTCGCACGCACGAGAAAACTTACTTGATCGCACGGCAAGTGAAGAAAACGATGCGTTTCAGCTTCTTGTTGTAGAAGAAGTAGTTGAACGACCAGAGGCAGCCCGGTTCGCCGAACGGGTCCGAGTTAAGGTCCGGATTGTAGCTGTAGATGTCGCAGTCCTTCAGCGAAATCTCGTCCTCGATCGTCGTCCAGAGGGCGTGACGGATCTTGCTGTACTGTTCGCCAGCCACCGGGCTCAGATTGCCCTCGATCGAGTTCAGCACCCATTGCAGCGATGGTTCCTTGCTGAATTCATGGCTCTGAAAATGTGCGAGAAAATGAAGATTGTTTAGCATTGGCATCAGCGTAAATTATGGTAGGCAATATACGATGGACACAGAGGAAATGAATGAACGAACGAACGAAAGATCTCGCAACGGCAAGAGTCCATGAAGATGGGAAATTTATTCAAAGTAGATGCTGCGCAAGAGCATTTTCATGGGAATAATCGAACCCATACACAAGGTTTCAAGTGCACTACACGAAAAAGTGTGTACAAGAGTAATTAATTCGTCTTCTTCTCATCGTTACGCTGTGATTTGATTTTCCTTTATAATGAAAAAACGTACAGATGAACGATCATACTCTAACAATATCAATTGTTTTCAGTTAACTATATACAACAAGAAGATCAACGATTGTCCGAAAAAAAAAGCAATAAATCTTTATAAGATGTAAGATAAATGAATTCATTTAAGATAAACGATCGATGGTTTCATGTGAGTCCACATATTTGTTACTAGCAACTTAAACGTTCGTAATTATATTATCATCGTTTCACTGCCGAATCCGGTCCGGTTCCATTAACAACAACAAGCTCTCTTTTGACATACTGTGGTGGAAAGTGAACAAACCACTAATGGTCGTCGTCGTCGTGATGATTACATCAGTGCATCGCGCCCGCTTGTGGTGTGGAATCTTCTGCTACTTGATCATAGAAAATGGTGTCTATAGCGACGAGCAAAGGCAGCATGAGGTATTTATGGTCCCGTAAACAGTTCTCATTTTAAGGTATCGTCCAAGTATGTCGGGGTCAAGAACCAGTTTATGGTGCGTTTGTAAACGTTAAACAAAAAGATGGAAAACTGAATGTACGTGAGGAACAATCATTCAAATAATCATCAAGATGTTTTTCCAACTACCAACAAAAGAAAGCAATCGATTGCAAAAAAAAGGCAAAACAAAATTATATCGACCCAGCAATAATATGACGCAAATAACAACACGGCCTCCTCTCGTACGAAAAACAACTATAAATATAGAACCATGACCATGCGATGCGCGGCCCTCCCATCTCACACCATCAAGGATACGGTGGCGAATGTTTTCCCGCCCGAAAGCAACCCAACTCAAAAATGTTTACCAATATAAAAATCTTGAGCAATAATCTGTTGAGAGATTTCTCCGACACAGAGAGGGCTTCCGTTGCTGCGGAACCGTGTATTATAATGTTGTGTACGCAGCTGAAAAACAAGCCGCTTTAGTCTCATCTATTCCTTTTCCCTTAGGTCTCCGCTTATGTAAAAAATCGCAGCATCGTCGCTCTGCTTTTCGTTCAATTGTGCTAATATGTTGATTTTCCCGACCTACCCACAAGGTCAAAGGAGCGTTTATCCTTTTGCCAAAGGTGATGGAAAAACCAAACAACAACAAACATCTGTCTTATTCGTCACCAAGAGTGTCCCAAGAGAGAAAATTCCATTCTATATGTTGCTGATGCGAGAAGACATTTTCCTCTGTGGTGGAAATTTGTAATTGCGCATTAGATACACCGCTGCTTCCATCCATGCTTACCCTGGCCTCGCTGAAGTCATAATCCGGCTCGAACGCTGCGTTGAGCGTCGCAATCAGGTAGAAGAGCGTCTTGCGCGAAATTGTATCGCACAGCGTGACACCTTCATCCCCGGACAGGCTGCTGCGAAGGATCTGCGGCGACATGTCCTGCAGGGTTTGCGGTGGCGATAGGGCCTGCAAATCAGTCGGCGACTGTTCCGAGGTGAACCGCTTGTACAGTGCCTTATCGTTTCCCGCCATCTTGCACGAGTACGACTCGATCCGGCCATAGATCGTACTGTCCCCGGTCTGGATGTGCAGCTTGTTGTTGACCGCCTCGAACCGTGTACTTTCGAGCAGCTTCATGTTTGCAATATGTGCTTTCCAATAAGTGCCCTCAAAAAATGATGATCAATCTCGTCGTCTTTGTTGTCGCGTCTCTTGTAGACGGATTGTTTGGATGTTGTTTTCGTTTTTTTTATGCTTCTTGTTGTTGAACAATATTTCCTTCGATATTTGCTTGTGATGAATCCACAGCACACTTTGTTGTTAGAGATGTTGATTTTTTCTCTCTCTTTTCGCTCGTTGCTAAGCTTCGCTAAATAAGCGTGCACTTGATGTTGTTGTAGTTTTACCAAACCAATTATTAAACGATGCCTTATTTATTGTTGCTTACAAGCTACAGCGTTTGCCTTAAAATCTGGCCAAATTGGACACGCTAGAAAATAGGGTGTTCTGTCGAGTCAGAATGCCACCCCGGCTTAGTGCAGTGGCAGCGGCAGGCTCACTGTGAAACAACTCCGGCACGGGACGGCTGAGTATTTGACCATCTTGGGCGATCTTATCAGGCCGTGGTTGATCTTGACGGCGATTCTGAACATGGTGGTCGGGTGAACGCAGAGCTTCTTCTTGAACAGTTTCGTGCTCGCGACCTGCGGCTGCTGCTGGTGGCGGCGTCGATTGATACGGCTGTTAATACGGTGGCTGTTGCTGTTGACGGGGGCGACGGCGGCGACGACGAAGGCGACTGGTTGCGGGCACATTTAAGTACGGAGAAAGCGTGTCTCGCCCTTGCCGGCTGTATGGCAAGCAGTATCAAGTAGCAGGACGAATCGTTTCGTACACTTGTTAACCTCCTTGTGGAAAGCTTTAGCTTATTCACTTGTGCAAGGTTCTAGCTTGGGTAGAGTCCGATTCGAGCGTCAAGGTACCCTTTGCACCGAAATTGTGTGGATGGGACAGGGTGAAAAATAAAACACAGCCCTGCGTCACGCTGTGTTTGTGTGTTTGTAGTGATGACGCACAAGTTTCACGCACACTACGACGTTGTAGAAATTGTTTCGACCCGTTTCGTTTGTACACAAGAAGGCTTCTTCTTTCTGGGAAGGGTCCGAAGTATTCTTCGTACCGTACTGCAGCTTTCTTTGTTTACGGTCAAAATTATCAAATTTACCAGAGCTCCCGGAGGACGCTAACACTTTTTCGCACAGAAAACCAAACCAAATGCACGCAACTTTTCGTAGGGCCCAACGAAAATGCCCTTTCTAGAATGAAATCCTTCTTTTGACCTTCAACACTTCAAAAATTGAAGGTTGATACTGGCTTCCCGTTCGTCGATAAATCACGTACTCACTCACGCTCGTGTGACACACTAGCCACACACTTTTCACCGTAACTGGAACAAGAAAAACTTCAACGCATCTTCACGATGTAAATCACAGTCGAAACGAAACTTTACGCACTCGCTCTACACAATACGCACACACTACGCACAACACAGACACATATGCACGGAATAGTTTTTTTTTCTTTCCTTTCTTCTGCTTTAATGGTGCTCACTTGTCCACTGACGCTGTACAGTGGATTCGGAATGTAATCGAACTTAAAATACACACCATTTGCCGCGGCGCATCTGCTTTTTCGGGTTCAGTTGCGGTTTTCCGTGCGCGCTCAGCAAGACGAGGAAAAGTGTAACCCTTCTTCTGCAACCTTACACCAGGCTACAAATAGCTGTATAAAGAGGACTTGTATTTTTCCATCATTTTCGCTTTTTTACTGGGTCACCGGGGACGGGCGGAAGAGACACAATGTTATTCCGCGAACGCGCTTGTTGCTACACGCACAATTTGGTTGTTTTCGATCGAATCGATCGACGTCGGAAGAGCTTCCTGTTGGTTGCAGACGCTTTTACGAATAAACACGAACACAAATTTTGCAAATTGATGCGATTTAGAAACTCGGTATTTCGGTAATGGCTTTTACGGCTTGTCGGATCGCACACGAATTTTCTCGTTCGCAAGTTCTACGCAAAGTGTATGTCAGGCAGGTTACCAATCACAACTCTAGGGCAGCCAGCAGGGAGGGACTATTTCGGACCGTTCGAGATGACAAAACGAACTCAAAACGAAAGATTTCGAGCGAGAATAATAATTTATACCATTTTTGATCTATGTTATGAGATTTTTCTTCATCCAATACACTTAACTATGACATATGCACTAAAATTTGTAACACAAACCTAGTTAAAACTGAGAAAAAGAAAATTAGTTTGTGCCGTATTCGTTAAAAAGCTTCGATCGAAACTTTGTTTCGATTGATACAGAATAGCGTTTCATTTTCTATGGAACTGTGCGGAAGGTTTAGTTTGTTTTGCTGTCAGAGTGTTTATATTGTGCGGTTGAAAACTCTCGATTGCAGCACATATTGTGCATAAAAATGCCCCTTTTTGAGTAATTTATTTGTTAAATATGGTAAATTGTGGTGTAAATTTAAAGAGGGATAAAAAATTGGCTTTACAGCATTCTGTTGGGATAGGGCGAATGCTTGAAATGTGTGTAATTGATGTAGGTTTTGAGCAGCTGGTGAAGGGGTTTCACTTTAGGATCTGTTTGTCGTGTAGTGATGGGCATGTTCGATCCTTTGATCCGCTCCAAAGTGATTTAGATACATTTGGTGAAGATCACAAACGAGAAATGAGAATTGGTAAATCTTCAGAATTTTTGTATTATTTAATGTCCGTACCGTCGGTTTTAAACCACAAGCGTCCGGAGATCACGATCACGAAATAAGCTAACTTGTTAGTTATGTTTAGTCGTCGGAAGCCAACATTTTCTAATACCGTTATTGCTTATAGTATTAGAATGTGTCCTAATATTGTCGCGTATGTCGCGGTCCTTTACTGGTGCAGATTAGCAAAGACTAGTAAAAAAGAAGCTCTTTTAACACTCTTTAAAAAATCCAAAAAACGGTATTACTTTTGCCCTTACCCAATACCTTAACGACACAAAGAACAATACCTCGCTCTACGCTCCAGATCAGAATCACTTAACCAGGCCTCCCCTATGCAATGCGGAACACGATCGCGGTCTGGAACACGGAAGAGCGGGGTAGATAGCAATAAAAAAAGGAAAACCGCTGATCGCAACCGCGATTGCGATCGAACATCCACACTTTCAGCGCTGGGGTGGCGCTTGCTTTTGTGAAACGACTTACACACACTCACAAGCGCGCTAACTCGTCTCAAACACCGGCAATCATTCATGCGCTCACTGTTAGTTTTTCTGCAGCATCCAACGGTAGAGGATCGCGCGTCTTTGCGGTTGGCTGGTGCACTTTATTACGCGGTATAGACTGTCCTATTCGTGCGTGTGTGTGTCGTGTTTCGGGGTTCGTTCGGAAGATCGAATGGTAGGTGATAGTTCAATTCTGGAGGTGATTTTTGGAACTCGCAAAGATCCTTCCGGCGATAGGGTGCACTCGTCTGGGGCGTTGAAAGGTTGTGTCTCTCGATCGCTAAATTTATATTCTTTGCCCCAGCGCGGTTTTTTTCTTCGCACATCGCGTCCCGCTTTAACGAACTGTTTACAATTTGGCGACCACCCGCAAAGATCTGGACAGTGAACCAACGGGGCCAGGCCAGAGATATGGGGGGGAAAGAGCGATCCTAATGTAACGGAAAATTCGACTGAGTGTGGAATTTGGTAGTGCGGTGTGCAACGTGAACCCAGTCTACTCTCAAACCATATTGGAGTGTGATACTTTACCCTGCCAATAGGAAGCAAAATGTGACCCTTTTTGATTGGACCCTTTTGCGTTAGCATTCGCACACGATCGTGCCGATCATTTGACACCGATCGACACCACATGAAACGCGTAATAAATAAACGTGTGCAATTGAGTACGTTCAATGGGGTCCCCGGACAAGATTGAATCTCATGTATCGGTTACGGACAATTAGTGTGGCGTACACATGAACCTCCGGCTCTGTCTCTCGTTCGTCATTTGCACGCCATCAGGGAGCTAGTGAGGAAGTTTTGCTAGTGGAACTTAAATGGCCCATTCATCCCCTGTTGAGAGTTTACTGTGCAAAGCGTAAAACTAGAATGGCCCTCCGCATGTGGTCTTTGAGATATTAAAATTCCACATGTCACCACATCGTCCCATTCCGAGCGTTTTCCCTTTTTTTTGCACGTTTCTGGCTTAGTGGGTAGTGTTATTTATTTTTAAACTTTTCACTATTCGATCGTACCGGCTTGTAAGAATCAAACGCATGAATTTCCTAATTTTTCCAATACCGATTTGCATGAGTGACGTTGGTTGAACGGGGAAGGCGGTAAAGCTAAAACCCATATGGCATGTGACATTTCTTTCGATCGCTTGGCATTCTTGTGACAGGACAGATTAATTGAGCCGATTAATCATACACGCATTACGAAAACTGAACCATTCCGCCCTGTACGTACAACGCCATCGGTGGAAAGTGCGGGATTTCCCAAATATCGAATCGGTTTGGCAATGGCGACGCATGGTCTTTTACGATCGACGCTCGATTACTTGTATTTATTGTGTCGTTGCCTTGGCCAGAAACGAAAACACACACATACCCATTAAACAGATCATCGTGCCATGGTATACACCCGGCGCCATATGGGATATAGGTTTTGCTTTTTCTTTTTTTATTTTGATCGTCATGTCGTATCGTTAATTGACCATATGTCACCGTCAATGGCGCAAGGTTCAGAATGTTTCTCTTTTGTTGCAGGATGATTGAAATAGAGATGTTCATTGATTCTTTCCCATTACTGACCTCATCAACTGATTCCGGTGTGTGTACTATTTTAGCAACGTTTAATCTACACCTATCGGCAAATGGGGAGAAGAGGGGGCGAATGGGGGGTATCCTATTTTTGTCTCAACAAATTTCTCCATCCATCCGGAATTTAATGCTTCTTCTGTATTCGTTCACTTTTTGGCAGCGAACGAGAAACAAACTCATCTCGAAGTTGCCATCGTCGTGTCAACCGCTGATGGACGTCTGCATATGGGTGGGGCATTTTAGTACATTTTGAGGGAAAATCTAAGCATCTTACATACCGTTCTCACAGTGGCGAAATGATGAAACTAACGATCGCGTGAAATAGAATCGTGCGACGGAAAGCAACTCTCGCATGTTTATCCCTACGTCTACACACCCCAAGGAGGCAATTATTTAACTCCTACATTTGATCCAACGTTCGTGATGGGATGCTCGAAATGAAGACATTGCGGTCAGCTAGGTGGAGACGGCTGGGCGACTGCACTAAGTTATGAAATCATTACCTTTATTGTTATTAATGGTGACCAATTTGCAAAATGGACGTGTGTGTGTCGATGCACTGCTGTGTGCAGTCGGTCGGAACCAAGACACAACTCCCCCAGGGACTTCTCCGATGGCGTATCGTATTGTATTAGTTACTAAAGACGTTGTTAACGAAGATCGTAGGTTCGATCGTACATAAAGCAATATAAAGAGTTTCATTTAATGACACAGTTTGAGCAAAGCTAAAAAAACTGATACAGACGAACAAATTTATGGCAAAGTCATGAAGAGTCATCTAGCTATCTATCTCGAGGACTTTTTTCTTACGGGAGGTCATTCCACTCAGAACAACCGTGTTTGAATCTTTTATCGCACCTCAAAAAAAAAGCACGCATCTTGGGAAGAACGTCCATATTGAAAGACATATTCTGCACTCACTCTGCTGATCTTCTAAAATGACGTACATTTCCCAAAATGCCCATCATCAGCAAAGGAACCAATTTCAACTAGACCTACCAACGGATTAAATTCCGCTGACGATGGATTGTACATTTTCATACCTCAAAACGTGTCAGTTGCAGAAAAACCCTCCACTCCACTCAAGCCCCGCACAGTACCTGATCGTCCTGATCGTTGCGATCTCTCACGTCCAATCGCTACCATTTTCCGACAAGAATAAAAAATAACTACCGTAAACATAACCTGAAACGATACGCTGCGAAGGGGGGAAACTATGCTAAAAATCTGCAAACTCAACGACACCACCGAAACCGGCCCACGTTGTACGGTTTAACCAAACCGGCGTCCCATTCATCGCCGAAGGTATACACAGTAGGTTTGGGGCGGATTTTGCTCTATGGTTTCCGTCCTAATTTGCGGCCAGATTTTTTTGTTTCGTTTGCATTCGCCTGTTCGTGCTACCCCGGGGTAGTTCCATCGAGTGTTGGATTCGGTTTGGTTCGGTGTAGTATTTATAATTTTCCTCGCACACAAGCCGCTGTCGGCGGTTAGGGACACACTTACGAGCTCAGTTGCGGCTCAGTCGCGATTCGACCACGCCGTCCGAACGGTTCTGGGGTCTGGTCTGCAACCGCGTGTATCGTGTGCCTAGTGTGCCGGGGTATTGTGTGCGTGTTGTGTTGGTTCCATTAAAAAGGAAAACCCTGCTGAACCCTTCTTTCACGATCGGACATTAACATAATTGTAGTGTACGCAGTGTAGTAAGTAGAAAGTGTCCTCGAACGACATGTTTCCATGTGCTAGTGTGTGCTAGTGATCGTTGTACTAAAAACCCAAGGTGAATACACTGTCGTTTGTGGCGTTCATCATCCCGGGACATGATCGCTTCTTGAACAGAGCTTCGAATCGTTTATATTTTTGTCCGTGTTGATTGTGCAAGTGAGTGAAACGGCACTATGTGCGTCAAAAGTGGCGTAAATTTTCTTCCCTTCTCACCTCTCGTCGTCCTGCACCCACTCGGTGGAGGAAAACTCACAACTTCTTCACGATGACAAAGTAAGCGAAACGGTTTCGACTGTGACGTGCGCGATCCCGGTCAGTTGTTACGGAACGGACGAGTGAGTGCAATAAACGGACGGATTTTATTTAATCTCATCATCGTACGCTCTCGGCCGGCTAAATGCTTCCGTCTCGAGGATCCGTGTGTGGGCAGAACCGTCATCGTGCCGCTTGGAAGTGACAGTTTTGTAGTTTTGTTTTTTTCGTCTACTATGTACAGCTTTCCTTGCCACCCTTTGTCGTTGGCTTAGTGTGTGAGATCGATCGAGATCGTTCCTTGCAAGTGAGTGTTTATTCATTGTGACGTATCAAAAAAGGGTAAACGATTGCTTCTTGAACGCAACAACACACGGGAATCTATGGGAGGATCAAATATCAAAAGCAAGCTTGTTACCGGGGGCGCCATGAACCACACTCGGTCATGATCGCTTTTGAATCATCCGTTTGACACGTTCAAACCTGAACCGGCAACCGTTGTGTGTAAGTGATAAATAGCATCTTAGTCACTGTTTGCCCGAGACCCCGTCAAACTTGCGGCTGTGAATGGTTGTTTTCAAAGTCAGAAGGTTTTCGCTTTTGCTGCCTACTAGCGTACATGCCCTAACGAATGCGAATTCAGTGGATTTGCCACACACCGCCTTGGGTAATTCATCCGCCAAGGCAGGCGCCTTCGTAGGATAGACAAGAAATTATTTTTAAATGCACTGGTGTGCACCCGAACGGGTACGCAAACCTTACACCAAACCACAAATGTTTCGCGCTGCTGCTGATCGACTTTCTCGGCTTCCGCCATCGGATTCCAGTGTTCCGCATGTGGTAATTTAAGCGTCATTTATCTCAGCACCCTTGTTGGTAACGTTCCTTTCTCCAACAAACGCACCGGATGCAAAGGGCTTGTTTGCTGTGCATGTTTTGCTGCAAATTCCACGTCGCCTTTCATCTGCAAAAAAAACCGAAGCCGTCCGACCAACTTGGTGCGTTTGGTGCCGTGCTCGGACCGTGGATGTTGCAGTCCGTAGACTGCGCTCGTGATGACACCAAATTATATTAATATATTGAACGGAAACGGTAGCCCGTCACGCTTGGGTTTGAGTAATTGCTTGATGCGTCGTCTGAAATCCCACGAGACGCATGTAAATCATAGTCGATTGCGTTTGCAACCCGGGAAGAATCTGCGGCTGTGTGTTTAGCGTACACAGTGCCACAGAAGAAAGTGCCGGGAACGGCAAGGGATGTTTACTCTTCATGGCTATTAACCTCTTTCTAGGAGGATATGGATGATCCGCAATAAGCTGGGGATTTGCGTAGGAACGTCTCAAGTATCGAAACGTGTTGTGCTTGAGATTGTTTCGCGTTTGGACAATGTGTGGTTGCGTCTGTCCGTGTCTTAACGACAACTCATAACGGCAGCTTCAACACTTTATCATTCGGTGTCATTCTCATGACATGATCAACTCACTAGAGACTGTTTAATTTACTGAATCTCCTTTGCAAGAGGCAGTGGCGTAGGTTGGCCGTTAGAAAGGCGTAGGCTGGCTAGTACTAGAGGCCCCAACTTTAATTCCGGTTAGGACCCCGAACCCCTTAGATCTCTTGAAATAAGTAATTAGTTTTTTTTTCCAATCCAATGTTGAGTATCAATCAAAATGTTCCTTCATTTGTGTCGCTTTATAGTAGAGCAGGTGATTACAAAACCTCATCTACCAGAGAACCCGACACACCCAGGGCGCTATTCTCGTTCTGTTGCTTACGATTTTTGGCTGCAACTAGCATAATACCAAATGGCTATAATACGTTCAAGCCTCTCTGAAGAACTCCCATGCCAGATACCAGGAAGTGAATGTGAAACTGTCAACGCATGGTACGCCTTCCTTAACCTCAGCACTCAAGGAACGTGCACGATGCGTTTAGTTTTATGGCGTTCACATTTCATTTGCGTTCGTTTCTCATACCGTTCTAATGCATCCAGACGCTCTAACTCATGGCTTGATGGTGTGATTTTAATTGCACCCTCAAACGACCACGTGAGGATTCCCTAACAGGCAGGCTAACAAGGTGTAGATAGAATAAAGTAGCCACGTGGAGGAGTTCTCCCCAAACATTGGGTGGTTTCGAGGAGGTTTTCGTTTCGTTCTCACGTTCGCCTCTTTCCCTGTGTGTTTGTCAGCTCATTTCAGTCTAGCATATTCGGAAAATGATTCTTGTGTTACGAACGTGTAAGGCGATCTTCATAGGGTGGAGCACTTAGTTCCAGTTCAGTTATTTTTTTAAAAGAAATTTTATTCCAATTCAACCGATAATCGTAATATTTCTCTTTGCACAACCTGCACACCTTCTCCTGGCTGGGAGGAATATTATTTATATCTTCCGTCTACATCCGGCATGTCGAAATTGCAATCGCTGCCCCTTGCGAGGGTCATTTTGAAACACATAACCAACGCAACAAACTGTTTACCATCACTTGACCAATTGAGAAATTCCGATCGAACTATTTTAGAATAATAGTTCCAATCCTCGTCGAACCTTGGCTTCTCGTGGAATGCATAATTTGTGCACGGCTGAAATTAACACCAGCCACAGCTGTAATTCATCCATTTGCACGTCGGCAATTTCAGTACCGAGTCGTCGAGCGTTAGAGTGAAGATCGCAACTAGATCACTGTTTACATGAGCTGACCCAGGGCTTAGCAAGAAGGGTTAGAATAATATGCAGCTTTAAAAATTGTTAAACATGGTAAAAAGACTTTTGTAAGCATCTGAGTCCTGAGAAAGATAAGAATGTCACGTGCAATAGCTAAAAGAAGCATAAAATCTGGATGAACATCTCAGAAGTCGCTGCAATTCTGGAAAGGTTGCCTTGCACTGGATTCTAAAGCCGCACACTTCCCATTACGCTCGAATAGTTTGGTTTAGATGAAGGACATCAAATCATCATCAGCAGGGCACGATTAAAACAGTCGTGGCCTTCACAGGTAAAGGGAGCAGACATGCTCGTCAAGTGTGGATAGGGTTTGTTTGTGGAACATCGCGATCGTCTAATGGAGTGGCGTGGCGGTTAACTTTGTTTGTTTATCTGGTAAACGATTGAATTGTGTCGGCATATGGGGCAACCACAAAGATTTGGCCAACCGTTGAACAAATAAATTACATGGTTTAGCTACTTAAACTTCGGCTGTTCCACACTTACCTTCCCCAAGCTCGTGAAGTTACGATTTTATTGCAAAGGTTTCAAATAAAATATTTATGCACATGCATTCGCCACATTGAAGCATGTTTGCACAGAACGAAAAAGGGAAAGCATTTTGGGCAAACCAAAAGAAACAAACCGTGACTTCTCAGAACAAGAACGCAAACGAATAAAACGGAACAGTTAACTTGCAGCATAAGCTAAAATCCCTGCATTTGGTAATTTATAATTAAACATTGTCGTCCCTTTTGTCGTCGTCGTCGTCAACGTCGTTTGTGCCTCTCGTCAACTGATCCACCGGTGAAGTTACACGAAACCGACTTCTGTCGTCGGGGTGGGTTTGTTTTTTCCCCCTTTACGACAACTTACGACTGCACGGCAGAGTTTTCCCATGGCGATGGTGGGCATAGCACGCCGCATGATCGCATCTTACCGATTCCAGCATATGTATGCGAGGAGTTTCCATATCGACCGCGACATGCGTTTACGACGGGTTTTAGAGGTATGCGCCGTCATTTTTACGCTCGCATATCCCGGATTCTCGCATGTGCTGACGTGCATGATGATGATGATGATGATGATTCAGGATATGAAATGTTATGCCACATACCGATTTGGTCTGGGATGTTGGGTTTTAAGCGCTGGAAACTGTCGGGTAATAAATCAATGCTTGCAAACGCACCATGCCAGTACATCGAACCCTTCGAGGATGAGACAGATGAGGATCGTTTTGTAGCTCCGTTTCTTACAGTTTGATCGCTTTGTAAGTGGTACAAATATTACTCATAAGCAAACGAGTCACACGATTCAGTCGTAAATTTAGCACATTTCTGCACAACAAGCGAGAGATCATGAAAAACGATTCAAGGGGTTGAGATATTAGTCCAAATATATATCACACAGCGTTTTGCCTCATTCTCCCTGTCACACAAAAGTACATAAATTGATGCATTTTGTATGTTCTGTTTATGGTAGAGCTCCACAATAAAAGCGCTGCGTTGCGTTGCCTCCACGAGACCAAGGGACACGCAGGCTCGATTGCTGATGCTCCCGAAGCAGCAACCCAAATTGACGTAATCGACCGCATATCGTGTGCAGTACAGAAACTGCCAGCTCGCACACACCACACTAAGCGCATTCCGTGTCTCAAGTGGTTGCCGGTGTGTGGTTTAATAGAATAATGCACCTCTTTGATTCGTCGAAGGGGAACCCGAGAGAACGACGGATTCGCGTGTAATATGAACCGCCAATCCGATGGTGGTGCCAAAGTGCTTGTGAACGCGTACGCCGGGTGTAGCAGCAGCAACAAGGCAGACGCCGGACGGGTCAAGTCGAAGAAGTCGTCGGTGGGGCAGGTAGGTCGAATTATTATTACAACAACATTACAAATCGGCTCAATTTACACTCATTACGGTTAATGAGACCGTGAAAGGAGCGTGGAATTTGTGCGCCTGGAATTTCTATTTGTATCACGCCGCTGTATATTGCTTTGCCCAAAAAAGATCACGCTCCAGGCTGCACAGATCAGTTCTGTTCAGCATCTCTGTCCCTTTGTCCAATCGCTCTGACACTACGCACAACTTAATGCGACTTCCTTTTTCTCTAATTTCAACGTACACTTCGTTCGTTATTTTTAGTCCAAAAATGTTCCTGACTCCCGCAGTTCGGCAACGGCGGGAAGTAACGGTGCCGGCATTAGCAGCTCTGCTTCGACCACATCAACGTCTACGGGTGGTGGCGGCTTTCAGTCATTCTTCCGCTGGTTCCGACGGGATGAGTCACGAGCGCTCGCACGCAGCGCCAGCGGTTCAGCGGTTACACCGGAACTGCATCGACAACAACGGCAGCAACGTCCCCAGCAACGGTCTGCGGTACAACAGTCGGATGCTGCTGCTAGCATAGGACGGACCTCCTTAACTAACGCGACACCCGAAGATACTGTGCCCGGAAGTGGTACGATTGTGAGCCGGCGCACGATAGACAGTACGAGCAGCAAGAATTCGTCCACTACGAGTCGAGGGGATAGTGTAAGCCAGTCAGCAAGCAATGGTACGCACAGTTCTTCGCCGAGCCCTGGACCGGTGATTGACTGTAGCAACCTTTCGAAAAGTTCGAGCTGTGACAGTATTCTCAGTACCGCCACCAACGGGTTCGCTTTTGTGCCTCCGAACTGCTACGAAGCGGTAATCGCGAAAGGTAATCCCGAGATCCGTCGCACGATACAGCCCGGTCCGTACACGGACAGCTACAAGCGTCGTTGTTCCGAGCGAGACCGTGCCCGGGAACTCGATCGTAAGTACGAGCTAACGTTACGCAAGAAGTATCGACTGTTCGCAAGTCTCCGTGAAAGCCCGGCAAAAGATCAGCGGGACGCAACGCTTACACGAGCCAACCAGCGTACGGTATACACGGACCTTAGTTTGCCAGCAACGAGTGCATCTAAGTCAAACACATCCGGAACTCCCGAAGAACACGGCACGGCGGATCGGGAAGAATTTGCTCCCGTTGGAGAATATCTAAAGATTAGCGATCCTTCCAATCGACGCCATCGACGGACGGTAAGTGATAGCTCCAAAGATCGTCGTGCCGGTGCATACCTACACGTGAAGGGTAAGAGACGTGCTCCACCACCACCTCCACTCTCGCTGGAAAGATCCGATACGGGATCCTCATCGACGAGCACCCTTACTCGCTCCTGTACGCCCAACTATCGCACCCTGTCTCCTGGATCGACATTATCGCGCAAGAAACGACCAGCACCAGCACCACCACTATCTCCAACGACTCCCACACTTAACGAAGCATCTTCCAGCACTAGCCTTCTGGAGGATCGAGAGATCAAAGCGATCATCGAGGGTAGGCCATTGTCACTCCTCGCGAAAGAACGAAGCACTGATCCGGAGCCTAGCATCATCATGCCATTACCGTTCATTAGACCACTGTCTCCGCTCCCCAACATTGCGGAAGAACGTGCTCCACCCGGAGGGCTAACGGAGGAACAAAAGCAACAGCTCATCGATAACATCCGAAAGGTACAATCGCAAGTTTCGACTACACCGAAAGCATCGGAAACACCTCACACATCTACCGGCGCGGACGATCCTTGCGATGTGATGAAAATGGAGGAACAGTTTAACCGGGCGAATGGCACCCGTTCCCCAATTCATGACTATCTGTACGCGGAAGCTATGGCCAGTGCGAAAACGACCACAGCACAGTCGAATCCTGCCCAGCTTCAACCACCTACATCGCCAATCTCTCCGAGACCATGGTATAAGCGGCCAATATCAGGGATTCGGCAGCAGGAAAGTTCGTTACCATTCAAGCGGGACATTATTTTGAAAACAATCGACAAACGGAAAGCGGGCAATGGGAAGCACGCGAAAGAATCTGCTGACGATCTGCCGGAGGTGGGATATTGTAGGAACTCGATGCTGCACCAAGAAGCGGCTCCAAACACGAACAGTAGTCCATCGTCTTCTCTTACTTCCGGTGGTGTGAGCAAGTTTAATCTGTTCTCAAAGATTACGGAAAAGTCGGATGACACCAAGAGGCGCGAGCGAGACGCTGAGAAGCGTCGGTCGGCCATCGGAATACCTAGCATTAGTGAGCTAGACCGGGAAGCGGCTGAAATCGTGCACAACGAGTACCGATGTAATGGAATCGATGGGAAAGGACAGTCGTTGGAAGGACAACAATCGGGCGACAAGCAGAAATCAGCCAAAGAATTGATATCAAAGTTTGAAGCCACGAGTGTACCGGTGGCAGGTAAGGTAACCGTGAGCAGCACGTTTGTTGCGAGGAGAGACTACTTTGGCGTGGAAACTCCAACAGTGCCTCCAGTGCCTTCAACAAGTTTGTCCACGAATCAACCAGTAGCTGATAGTACCTCTATTAATGAGAAACCTACGACGAGTGGTCCGGACAGTCAGGGTCAGTCTGCTACCACAAATGGACTAGCGAAAACTGGAAGCGATAAGAATTTGCTTGGTTTGTGGACATGTCCTTACTGTACGCTGGAGAATCCAAACTGGCGCATTATTTGTGAAGCATGTGAGCGTATAAAACCCTACGACAGTAAGCTGAGCATTCTCGAGGAACCTCCGCTCCGACCAAACCATCCATTAAAGCGTCCCATTCCCGACGCTAAAAGACTACAGCCATCGGGTGTAGTTCAAAACGGTGCCGATGATTTGGATAAGAAAACGGACCGTGTGTTAAAGTACTTTATGCCGAAGCCTTTGGCAGCACCGGCCACCAATGGTACTCTGCTGGTAAGTGGAAACGGTGATGATCGGGCCTCGATAGTACAACGCAAACCCAGCTACGGTCAAACAAAGCCACTCGCCTCTCCTAAGATGGGCGTTAAGAGTCTTATGAATCGTGCTCCACATCCAGATGGCGGTACAAGTGCACTGTATCGCAACTTTAATGCCATTCCGGAGAGCTATCACAGTGGAGCTTCCGCTGGTGATGGTAGCAGCAATAAGTTTGACGACGAAAAGCTAAAAGAAAGTCACGGTGCTGGCAACGTAGCTCCACTAGCTTCACCAGAACCAACCACGGAGAAGGAAGATACCGTGTATGGGGTGTTAAATAAGCCATACTCACCGAAAGATCGAGTCAACATCGAAGAAATACGTAACGCACGAATAGCAAGATTTGGAGCAATCGTGGAACCGGAACTCAACCACGAACCGCTCCAGGTTGTTCCAGTGGCTAAAGAAGTCGCTTCACCAAAAACCAAAGAACAGCAAGATCACGAAGCGCTTGAGAAGGAAAAGGAACGTCTGCGGGAGATGATCCGCGCGATGAATGCAAAGGCTCTGGCAGAAAAATATCCCGTAATACAGAAGCCACCCAGTAATAGCGGTAACAACAGTAGCCTCAAGCGGGATTCTCCTTTGGTACAACGGAAAAATGGACTTACGTCAGGAATACCTATCAGCACCAAGAGTCTTAGTCCTGTGGCATCGAGAAAAATGGGAAGTCCTCTTCTTGCACGAAAATCTCCGGCACCTTTCACCATACCCGAGGATGCTATACGAAAGGAACAGACAGTGGTAAGTCCGGTGCTAACACAGGACATAACCCCAGCTTCTTCGCCCAACACTGGAGCAATTAGGAAGACATCCTTCCCAAGGCGTACGAGTGAGGTTAGTGAGGTGAAGCTGCCTTCTCCAGCGGAGAGTAAGATCATCAATCAGGATAGTTTGCGAGGAACGATTCCGGAAACGGTAGTCGAGATCAACCAACAACCACCACCTACGTCCGGATCCACACTGGTGCTTACCAATGACGTACAGGGTATGCACTACGAACCGATGGATGAGCAACAGTTTGTACGAGCGGCTACAGGTGGACAGCGTCATGGTCAAGGTAGCGAGATGAGTTCTATTCCTAGACCTTCCGGTGTTCCACTATCACCCCGGCTGCAAGATCGCCACCGAAAGACGTTGATGGAGAAACAGCAGCAACACGATGAAAAGTTGAAACAATTATCCGTCCAGTTACGATCGCAGCAGGGTGTTGATCGATTCCGCAACACACTGCTGTACTCGCCGAATAACATTAGCCGAACGGGTACGTTAGCGTTAAACAAGCTGCTGCGCAATCTGGAACAAGCGATCGGTGAGGGGGCGCACGATCGAGCGGCTGAGTTGGCGATGGATTTGGCCAAAATGAAGGTGTCCTTGTCAGTGACGCGACAAAGTCCTACACGACCCAATTCGACCACATCTGGAAGTTTGACTGATATAAGGTAGTAAGCTTTTCTGCATGTTAAGTGTGAGTGGTATCACTAAGTTTTGGTGTTTGTTTCTCCACAGTCTGAATGTATTCATCGATGATAAGGTGTCACACAAGGGACCAATCCGTATGACGTTAGCTGGTTTTGCGACACTTGCCCAGCTGAAGGCAAAGCTCTGCAACGAGTACCAGATACCGGTGGCAGTACAACGCTGGCGTTGTGATGATCAACCGCTTGAAGATGACGCTAGAACACTCTACGACTACGGTATACAAACGAGCGATCGTACCCTGTTCGTCTACATAGTGCAACCACCCGTTCCCGCCAGAGATTACAAACCACCTTTGCTACTGCAGCAGAGTTTCAGCAGTGCAGAGATAAAGCTCCTATCCGTATCCTCCGAATCGGACGGTGAGCATTCAGATACACAAAACGATGAAACCGTTCTTGGTAAGAGCATCCTTCAGTGTCGATAGAAATTGACCGACCGAGCTAACATTGCACCGGTTTTTTTTCTTCTTCTAGGAGCAACAGCATTACCAACAGCTGCACCAAGAGTATCGGTCACGAAACCAAAAAGCGAACCTATTGCGAAAGATGATTCCTCCAATGGTGAGACTGGATGGGCTTGTCCAATGTGCACATTAATTAACCCACTCGATCGACCTGGATGTGCCGCATGCTCCGAAGCTCGCCCCGCTCGCCATAATCCTCCATCCCCATCCGAACAGATCACGATTACTCCGGAAGATTTGACACGCTTCCTGGACCAGCAACCGCCCCTAGCACCGGGACGAAAGACAAAAGAACCGACGGTGCACGTCCAGCTTAGGAATCCGCCCCTCGAGACACGAAACGATCTAAATCGAATCTCCTCTAATCGCAAATCCTCGGACATATTTAACATTCTACACGAAGAAAACAAATCAATCACCACGAGTGCTGTGGTGACGGCAAGCAAGCATCCGGCATCAGCGCCACAACCGGCGGCACCAGTTCCGAAACCACGTACAAGTGATCTCATACGACCGGAGCACATTCAGGTACCGGAACAGAACCGAATCGTGATGACGGCGTTGGCATCACACCGGAGTCCCAATATTACCCGTAGTCAGTACCGTGGGGTGGATAACTTCAATCCCAACTCTAGCGGTATGGTCAAACCGGAACGGCCCATAATAACGACGGCTAGTCCGATCGTACGGGCAGTGCTATTGAAAGGTTCCTCGGGAGATAAAGCGCCAGCTGTTCGGTTCGGTCGTAACGGGTTGGCGCTGCCAGAAGATGGAACCGAGGTGACGCCCAATCACTACACGGAGCTAGTCAATCTCGATAATGCTGACCTGATAGCGAACATTGAACCGTTCGAGTGTCCAATCTGCTTCGGGGCGTTTCAACCGTACGAAGGCATAGTGCTGCGTGATTGTCTGCATTCGTTCTGCAAACAGTGTCTGATCAGTACGATCCAGTACAGTGAGGATGCGGCGATACGATGTCCGTACAGTGACGCCGTATACAGCTGTGAAAGTGTTATACAGGTACATGGTCAAAAGTGGTGTGGATTGTAGACTTCTTTACAAGGGTTTGCTATAATAACTCTCTTTGATATTGCAGCAACGCGAAATTAAAGCTCTTGTCAGCAAGGAACTGTACGAGGCACATCTTGCCAAATCGATCCAGCAGGCGGAAAGCACCATCGACAACACGTTCCACTGTCGGACGCCGAACTGTCGCGGTTGGTGCATCTACGAGGATAATGTGAATCAGTTCAAGTGTCCTGTTTGTAGGATCGTTAACTGTCTCACGTGTCGGGTAGGTCCCACATTGCACATGTGTTCCCCATTAGTCAGAATCCATTTAATCCGGAACCTTACTTACACACAGGTTATTCATGATGGGCTCGATTGTAAACAGTACCAGGACCGCATGAACAGTGACTGTGATACTAACTTAGAAGCGCGACGCACCAAAGCAATGCTGCAGGAGATGATCGAGAAGGGCGAAGCACTGAGCTGTCCCACCTGTCAGGTAAGTTTTGAGGTTTCTGTACATTTAAAAATTCAATTTCTTCACCATTGTTCTTCTTTCCGCCGCAGGTGATAGTGATGAAGAAGTGGGGCTGCGATTGGCTCAAATGCTCCATGTGCAAAACGGAGATCTGCTGGGTAACGCGCGGTCATCGCTGGGGACCGGCCGGGAAAGGTGATACATCCGGAGGCTGTCGGTGCGGTATAAATGGAATCAAGTGCCATCCAAAGTGTAACTACTGCCATTGACCATGAGAGCTAACAAGACTATCCCACGCGCAGAGCCGTCTACAATATTACAGTCAGATGATCTTATTGATCAAAAATGAAGATGTAGAACCAAATTGTATTTTTAATCCAGGAGCTTAAACTTGCAGAAGCCGATGGAACAGATTAAAACGTATCTTGAGTTAGAAAAGAAAGTGCGAAACACGAAATTGTCATGCAGTGTAGATAAAGATTAAGTCGAAATTCCAGCTGAGACTAGCGATAGGACATCCGACATTCGGAGAACGTCTCACAGATCTGTGTTTGGAGTTTCCTCTTTACATTTGAGTGGTTCTTTCATTGTGCGCAATAGAGGAAATAAAATGTCTTGACAGTAAAAGGTGTATTTCATGCTAATTTACATTTGATAATTGTTAAATTCTTTTCCGAAAGAACACATGTACCATCATGATGCTTTGGACACACTTACACAATTGTAGAGGGTGGTGCACGCCGTTATTGGGCTAAGTTAAAGTTGGGAGCTTTTCATGTTCCGTTGGTAGTTATGGCAAGAATCGGTGGATATCTTACCATGACGGTAGTGCTAAGCAGTACGATAGGGGAGTGATTTGCTTTGGATTTACTGTCGATGCCCTATAACCCACACAAAGGTTAAGGTTTGCGCATGTTTTTCCAAAACAGTTGAACTCGTCAGAACGAAATGGTAAATGAATAGTATTTTTTAGCATTTTGTTTTTGATACTCCATCTGGTTGTTCATACTGTATGGTGAACTCCCTCAGTTATGTATCCAGAATTCGAACAGATACCTCAGCAGTAAGACCCGGCAAAGTAATAATCAAAGCCTAACGGATGTCCATTAAGCATTCCGACGTCTCTGGGAATGGGGAGGAAAGAGCAACATGGAAATGAAGTTAGACAGTGAGTCCGGTGTCGAATGGAAAGGATTTAATAGATCTTTACCACATTGATGTATATGTTTGCGAAGAAGTTGGAGACGGCACCGAGCTATAGCTGCACGGGATGTCGCATGAACGATGTATTATCGATGAAGGGATATTGGCTGACAGACCCTGCTCCTTTGCACGAGCGTTTACGATACCTGGCTGTGGCGAAGGTGTTTATATCTCTAAAATATTGTGGAGCATTTGCAATCATCGACCATCGCGAACCGGATGATTCATTAGCCGGATCATCCTGCCACGAATAGGACCCTTATCTTAAATACCCTTTTTTAGTGTCTTGTGTTGTTCGTTCTGTTAGAGTACAGTTGTCATAATTTGCATGGCGAAGCGGAGCTTCCCAGGCGATGGATTAAAATATGAAGATGTTCAGTATTCAATTATTGCTATCATCTAGAGACTGTGCTTATCATATAAAAGAGTTCAAGTAAAAGGGAGGAGAAGATACAAGAAAGAACAGGCTGACGCTTATGCAGTGGATGCTAAACTGCAACACTGTTAAATGAAACGTTTTCATCCGTAACAATCCGTTGGCAGTATTACCAACTGATCCATTATTATTGATAGAACGGAGCGCGCGATTTTAGTTGTGTATCAGTGCGTATGAAGGCACAGATCAACTTACAAATCGTTACATGCACGTTGACGAACAGAGTAAAATATCGATTACATGTTTCGCACACATGAATTTGTACGTACCGATACGAGGGATAGGAAAGAGATCATCTATCCGCAAAAACGATACGATATCCTGGTCTATAGCTGATTATTAAATATATTACTCTAATGGGAGAAAATACCCACAGGAAAGATAAACTAACATTAACACACGTACACACTGACATGTGTGGTAGCTACACGTAGCAGCAAGCATAAAAGTATTGCGGTTATTCTATTCATTCTCCATTTTCCTGTCGTGCACACCAATTAATGGATCCATCCATCGATTAATGTTTCTTTGATCAATATCGAATCCTTTCAAATGAAGGTCGTTCCTAATGCTGTAATAGCTACTCCTACAAACCTACTGTACAAAATCCAAAAGCTCTCACCAAGATGCGCCTTTCCCGCGTGTTCTTTCTCTTCTCCTCCACAGGTTTACGCTCAAAGCCGGCAGGAAAAATGGGGTTTTGAAAGAAATGAAGCTAAATTTGTTAAAATGTTCTTATCTGTGCCTGCGCCGGCCACCATCGTCACGGCTGCGTTCGCGGGAGCGCGACCGACGGCGATCGCGATCACGGTCCCGGTCACGATCACGTTCACGATCACGCTCGCGGTCCCGTTCGCGCTCTCGCTCACGTTCGCGGTCACGTCGTTCCCGTTCGCGCTTCCGTTCACGCTCACGCTCCTCCTCCTGCTTGCGTTGCTCCTCTACACGGCGCTGATGTTCCGCCATGTTTTTACGCCGTTGCTCCTCCTTTACGGCAATCTGTTTGCGGGTGAGAGGATAAATATTACTATACTTCGTCAGTGATCTGGTACACGGGTCATCTTACCTGTTCAGTGGTGAGCGGTAACCAATATATGCATGGCGTCGTTTTTGTTTTTCGGAACAAATCGTCTAGCAGCCTTATCGGAGGTTCGTTTTCCTTCTTCTTGAACTTTCTCGCTGCAATAGAGAGTAAATGTGGGTCAGTTATTGTCTGAGAAACAAGTTCATGCTGTACGGGTTGTGGCGAAATCCGCAGTCAAGCTAATTTTTCCTCTTACCCGGCGACACACTGGTACTGCGTCTTCTTTCCCGTCCAAATTCTCGTTCAGCGGATCGTTTCCGTTCTAAACTTCGGTCACCCGGAGCACCCTCTGGTCGATTTCCTCGTCCATCACGCAGTCCTTCCTCCGTTTCGCGTCCACGTTCCCGTTCTCGCCCAGTCCGATCTGCTCCCGCCTTGTCCTTGTCAGCCAATCCGACGCCTTCGCGCTCACGGTCTCGTGCTCCCCTACCATCCCGTTCCTGATCAAAAGCATCCTTCTTCCCAAGATCCCATTCACGTACGCGACGCACAGTCTGTGGAGCATGATACATCACACATATGTTATTTTCACCGCTACTTTTATGCACGTTAGAGCAAAGCGCTCTGAAGAATTCATACCTCCTCTTTTTTAGTTGCATCACGCGACCAACCAAACTCTTTTCCGTCCTTTGCACCTTCCACGGTAGCGCGCAGAGCGCCATCTTCGAGAGTTGAAAGGATGGCCTTTTCCATCGCTTCTTCACTTCCGAAATCCACTACCAGACACTTCGGATTCGAGACGGGCCAACGGATTCCGTGAAGAGCGTGACGTGTTTCAGTCGCTTCACTGATTTAGAGAAAAAGCAAACATATCATTAAAGACCTTGAATCCAGTTGAACTATGAGTTGTACTTACTCTTCCGTGTCGTACTTAACGTAGCACTTTGATTTGATTTTGTCAATCCAAAACCCGTTCTCTACGATCTTGCCCGTCCTCGCAAGCAAACCTTTGAGCTGCAGCACTGTGAAGGGTCGTACCAGATTCGTGATATACAGTATATTGCTCGTAAGATGCTTGGCGGGGCTCGGAGGTCGTACGACCGGTACCGTTGTACCGACCGTACTTCCATCGTCGCTTACGATACTGATCTTGCGGGACAGGGCGATCTTTTCGGCTGCCAGCTTTTGTTTGCTGGCCAATACCACCGACGCATCGCCATTGGTATCACCATCGGGTCCATCGACAGCAATATTTTCCTTTTCCGCCGACTTCGACAAACGCTGGCGCTGTGGTAATGCTTGCTGTTGCACCTGTGTGAACGATTCGTTCGATTCGCGTAGCTTGCGTTTGGCTCGATCTTTGTCGTTTTCATCGCCACTATGCGCTTCGTCGGCACCTTCTGCTTCCGACGAAGATTCTAGCTTCACATCTGCCAACGGGACAGGTTTCACGTCGGATATAATATTCTTTAACGAATCCGTCGAGATGGTGATGACGGCCGGTTTGCTATCGGCATTTTTGGATGATAACCAACGACGCTTACGCTGTAGGGGGCGGATACGTGGAGGTTCCCTCACAATGGTTTCCTCCTTGTTGTTCGATTCCGACATATTCGTATCGGTATCCTTAATTTCACCCGCTTCCAATTCTTCCTCCTCCTTCTGGTCCTCCTTGCTAGGAGGAGCGGCGTGCGTCACATTTCCCTCCGTTGGGTCCGATGATGTGCGATTAGAATCTTTGGGTGAGCGATCCGTCTCGGCACTATCTGGCTGATCGTCGTGGTGTTGTTTTTTGCACGAATCAGTATCTCTGGCTTCCTCTTCAGCACCAGACGTAGCAACTTCTGCATCCATCGATTCTTCCGCAGTTGCAACGCGTTCCTGTTCTGGTGCTTCCTTATCATGTATTTTTACCGCTTCCGGATCCTCATCTTCATGCCTTTGCTCTTCTTCTGGTCCACTTTCGTTGGATTCGCTTTCTTGCCTTGTTCGAGAACGATTGTTAACGACCGTTTTGCTATCATCGCGAGCATCTTCCGGTTCATTTATTTTTGGCCTGTCGTTGCCTTCATCTCTCTCTTCTTCATCTTCCTTCTCCTCTTCATCACCATTTGTATGACTTACCTTTTCTGCGGTTGCTTCTGATGCCTTCGTCTCTGGTTCCGAATCTTCTGCCTTTGCAACGGGACTTTCATTCCTTTCCTCGTACTCTGTATCATCGTGACGTGCAGACGCCATTGTCTCGCTTCCGTCTTGTTCATCTTGAGCTACATTTTGTTCGACTGTATCTGAAGTTTGCATCTCTTCAGCAGTCTCTTCCGGTATCGGTTCCATCACCTCTTCGGCCACAACTGTCTCGGCCGCATCATGCTGGTCGACGACTTGTTCAGTTTTATTTTCTGCTCCATTCTCTTCCACTTGCACTGGCTCGGGAGACAATTCTTCTTGCGTTTCTTTCTCTCGGCGACTATTGCGCCGAGTACGGGACGTTGGTGTGTCTTCAGTCTTACGCCGCGAAGAAGTACTTCTACCACGACCTCCGCGTGCTCTAGTGCTTCCCTTACGACTTGTAGTTTCCTCCTCCGAGCTACTGTTTTTCTCCTCGTCCTGTGTACTGGCACTAGCGCCATACTGATCATCAGTATCTGGTTCCGGTTCGGGGGTTTTCGACGGTGAACGACGAACACGACCACGGGTGGAACGACGTGGGGTCGATTTTTCCGGTGTACTGACACCGGCACTTGCTTTACGACGCATTACTGAAAGAAAATAGCACACTTAATGACGCCTTCAACTACAAGCATTGGCAACCGTTGTTGATGGGGGTTTTAGAACACAAGCAACACCGGCGGCCATAGTGAAGTGTTGGAGAAGTGAAAAGTATAAACGCCAAGAAAGATTACCAGTTATATAGTTGTTTTCGACGCTGCGAAGACTTCCCGGATAATACTCTCAACGAAAAAGTAGGGCAAATCGTGAACAATTGTTCTTTTAATTGTAAAAACAATTGAAATTCGGTGCCGCACACAAAAGCTGAGTTCTTTTTCTACTCGCGTCCATTGAACAGCGTTGACAGCTGTCAGATGTGTCGGAAAAATGCTGCGTTTATGTCGGAAATCGAGAAATCGCGTACCCACTGTGCGAAATTGCTCAGAATTCGGAGCTGGCCAATTTTGAATATGTTTTTATTAAAAACATGAAATTTTATTCGCAATTAAACAAGTGAATACATTGAAGAATCTTTAATTGATAAATGCTGAACATTAAGCATGATGATTCAAACAAAAATGTGAACATTCGATCATCAACAAAAAGGAATAATAATTCTATGCTTTCACATAAAACGACCCATGGGCATCCCAGAGTGAATTGTTGTGATTAGCAATAAGCTTGATTGGCTTAAAACAGTGACACCAAAGAAAACGAATTCATGTTCGATTTGCTCAGGGGATAAAATATCGGGATCAAGCCTCTTACTCCCGAAAGTTTTCCGTTGCACTGGTAATAAACTAGTCGATTAAAGTGGTGGCTCTATTTAATAACACATCCTTCCGTTCCAGAGCCAGCACACCCACTATTGGGGTTCGGTGTGCCAGTAAGGAAAGGGGTGTGCCAGCAATAACGTAGATGTTGCCGAATCACAGCAAAATGCCAGCTATTAAGGATAGTCACATCGTGAAGATTGCGGTCGAGTACGTGGACAAAACGCCACAGTTGTACCCGCAGTTGATCGAATTCGACCAGCGACAACCGCTCAGTGCGATTATTCAGAATCTTTGCAGCACATGGGGCATACCGGATGCGGAAAGCTACGCCCTACAGTTCGACGGTATCAATTACGTGACGGAAAAGAACCGAAACGAGGTGAAGAATGGAACGGTGCTCAAGTTGCGCTTCTCTCCCTCGAAAACGACGAACGACATCCTGGAGAAGTTGCGAGGTGGCACCGACGATGAGAAGGTGGCCGAACTTAGGGAGCTGCAGGTGCTGAGTGCGGATAACACCTTTGCGCTGGAGTTCATCAAGGAGCAAGGGCTGCGCCTAATCATTGCATTGATCGAGGACGCGGAGTGCGAAGAACGCATTCTTGATTTGGCGCTTTGTTCGTTCGTACAGCTGATGGAGCATGGTACGATTTCGTGGGACATTCTGGAACCCTCGTTCATTATGCGCAATGTGGCGTTCATCAATGGGCCCACGAAGCCGGAAATCATTCAATCGGCTCTTTCCATCCTCGAGAATATAGTGCAGAGTAGCAATAAGTATGCGCTAGTGGAGAAGGAAATAACACTTGAAACGTTGCTGAAGCTGTTGCGTGATGCATCCCGGACGCAGGTGCAGCAGAATGCAATCGCACTGCTCAATGCGCTTTTTATCAAAGCGGACGATACCAAGCGACGGTTGCTGGCAGCAACGCTTGGCTCGAAGCAGTACCGGAGCGTTATCAATAGCGTGATAACGCCGTCGATGGGCGCCGAAATGGCTCACCAGCTGTATGTGCTGCAAACGCTTACTCTGGGATTGTTGGAGCAACGCATGAAAACGGCGATGGACGTACAGGATCAGGACGCACAGGAGAAAATAAAGGAACTGCGTCGTATTGCGTTCGAAGCGGATGGTGTCGATCCGATGCCCGATGTGACTGCACGGCGTCAGCATGGTTCGTCCTACTCGAGCCACTACAAAAAGCTCGGATTCAAGTGTGACATCAATCCGGCGCAGGACTTTTTCGAAACTCCGCCCGGCACGTTGGCGCTGGACTGTATGATCTATTTCGCTCGCAATTACACGCAAAGCTATACAAAGGTGGTGCACGAAAATAGTTGCCGTGCTGATGAGCACGAGTGTCCATTCGGTCGGACCAGCATCGAGCTGGTAAAGGTACTGTGTGACATTTTCCGCATCGGTGAATCTCCCTCCGAGCAGGGACAAGAGTTTTATCCCATGTTTTTCACGCACGATCATCCGTTTGAGGAGTTTTTCTGCATCTGTATCGTGGTGCTGAACAAGACGTGGAAAGACATGCGTGCCACGACGGAAGATTTCGTGAAGGTGTTTTCGGTGGTACGGGAACAGATCGTACGGAGCATCGTTGGACGACCGGCCAGTCTGGAAGACTTCAAGGCAAAAATCCACACCTTCACGTACAATACGATCACCACACTGCGGCAGCAGGAGCGTACTTCACGCGAGGAATGCGAATCGACGGCATCGGCAATAGTGAGTCTGAAGAAGAAAATCACTCCAGAAATACGGGCTCTTATTAAGGAGCAGCGTCTGGGATATCTGATCGTAGGGACTCGCTTCTGCAAGTACTCGGGCGGCAAGCGCGAACGGGACAAGTATTGGTATGTGCGGCTTTCGCCCAATCACAAGGTCATCCACTACGGCGATTGTGACGAAAAGACGGTCCCAACGCTTGAGGAACTCTCGAACAAGCTGCCCGTAATCGACATCCGCCAGATGCTGGTGGGGAAGGAGTGTCCCCACATGAAGGATATGCGCTCGAAGAAAGCGTCCACGCCGCTTGGGTTTTCGCTCGTACCGGAAAGCAGCGAGCAACCCACGCTCGATTTTATCGCACCGGACGAGGCCACGTTCAACTACTGGACGGACGGTATCAACGCACTGCTCGGGCAGCGGATGACGAGCAAGCAGCAGGAAGAGGACTTTGAAACGTTGCTTTCGATGGAAATTAAGCTCCGGCTGCTCGATACGGAAGGGGTGGACATTTCAAAGGATCCGCCGGCGATTCCGCCCGAGCCAGAAAATTACGACTTTTGCTTCGACAGCTAAGCGGTGCGCACAAAAGGAAGGCGTGAGTATAAAATTAAACCAAAGTTTTTGTTTGTGGTGAGCTTCTAAATTTATCAGGCTACAAGTTTCGTACATTATCCACACAGTTTGCTTTTAATTTCGACCGGTTTCTTTGGCTCTATATTGCATTGCATATCGCACGATAAGATTGTGTTCTAAAGAATCTGTGGAAAAGGAATACTTTCCAAGTGTAGAAGTGGCAATTCGTGCAAAATAGTTAGTTTAAGCGTATTAACGGTATCATATAGCAAAAAATACCAAATATTCCATGCAATAATCATTTCCGTAATAATTTCCTTCGTACTACTCTAATAAGGTCTATCCATGTATTGATGTGCGAACGTGCTATTTTATTAGTTCTACTAAAGAGTTCTATTCGAAGATTCTACTGTTTGTTTTCGTATGCATTTATGTTGTGGAATACATCATCTATCGAAGGGGCAGGAGATGGAGCAGACGATAGGGTAAGACAAACTTTATAAGCAAATAGCCAAAATTATATAGACTTATCCAACAATGGAAATGCTTGGACAAGAAAAGCAATGTGAGGCAAACTTCCTTCGGATACGCTAATAAAAGTATATACACTTTTTATATCAAAGTAAAACCATTCGCTAGGCGCGTGAAGTTTATTCTAAAATTACATTTTGAAAGAAGTGTGACCATGTGACAAGTCAAATGGTTTAGTAGTAGAAGCGTTAGTCTCTTCACATTAACGCATTCTCCAATCTAAATCCTGATGGTTTAGTACGAAACCAGATCAGTAGTTAAGTACGATTATTTCTTTCGTGATGTGTGTGTGCATTTAAACAACTTTCTTACATAATAATATTAAAAAAAAACGCGTAACTTGAACGTTTATTTTGCCTTCATTAAACATTTCAGAATAGAGAATAAAAGGTAAACATAACGACAAAGGATAAATAAAATGCACCAGAGCGCACAAGAACTTTGTGATAGGATATCCCAGTGGTGGGAATACTGCTGACGCACGTATGGTGCTAACATCTTAAAACAGTTTATTTTGCTTCTTCAGCTCGACCTGCTTCCACTTGGGCAGTTCCTCAAACTCGTGGTACGTCATGCTGAACACGGTCACAAAATCGTCGTGCGTCAGATGTATCTCCTTGCGCGTCGGATTTACACTGGCCGGTAAGTTGGCCGGATCACCGCGCAGCATATCGAGCGGGTACTTTTGGTATCGATCGAAATCATCACTGCTACCATCGTCGCTCCGTACGGACGAGCGGGGTACCGGTATCGGAGCACCGGGAATACGGCCACCAGCACCGACTCCATTAGGATATTCGATCGCGGTGCGTAGATTTTCATACAGCACGCATGTCTGGGGGCAAAGAAAAGCAACTCATTATAAATGTTATTGTATATCGTCCCGCGACCATTTTCCTACCTCGTAATATTTCTTGTCCCAGCTGTCGAAGAACCCAACGAATGTGATCGGTTCTTCGCCCTGGCGAACCGTGGCGATCGGCATAGCCGTATCACGCTGCACCGGGTGTGAAGCGATCAGTTGTTTGGCCAAATCCCAACACTGCACACGCTCTTCGGGCAATGTTTGCTCTCCTACCCACGCGTACACGATATTACCGGCATCGAGCAGGAAAACACTGTCGGGTCGTAAATCACGCTGCGTAAAGCCAAAGATCTGTCTTAGTGTTGGTTTTCCTTCCTCTAGCAACTGGCAGCGATACAGCGCGATCACCGAATGGTCCCACGTTTGGGCCACATTCATCTGCACCGCAGGTGTGATGATGTTCCCCGCCGCAGTCGTTTTCTTCAGCTGCTTCAGGAACTTCTCGCCAACCGAGTTGAAGAACTCGTCCGTTTCATTACCCTCCATGACGAGATTGTACTCACCCAGCTGGGACGCAATCGATTTGGCCATTTCGCGCGAATCGCCCGTGGAGTATTGGCCACACCAGATCCACACCTCATTATCCGGCGCCTTCAGGATGTAGCAATCTTCCGGATAGTAGAGCGTTTTGCTGGAAACCTGTACGGCTTTGCAGGTGTACGTCGTATTGCCGACCACCTTCAGCACAAAGCTGGTAGGGTATTTGCGCAGGTTCACAACACCTCCGCCCTGCTCGAGACTTGGATCTTGCGCGTTCAGCACGATAAGCGCACCCTTGAAGATCTGCAAAAAGTGGGGCGGTTCCATACCCTCCGTAATGCGCACCTGCACAACGTTCTTCTTCAAATGGTCGCACAGTTCGTTCAGGAACGCTTCGCCCAGTGTACGGTGCTCGGGTGGTGCATTCAAACCACACCACAGGTACACCACATTACGGATGGAGTTCGGGAGCGAACCGTTCGCATTCTCCGTACTGCATGCAACCTCGTAATGAACGGCGTAACAGTTTCCGGAGTAAAACGTTTTGGCGTACTTGAGCGGAATCTCTTTCACCTCATCAAGCCCAATCTGGTACACGGTCATGTCACCCGTACCGTCATCCATCAGCTGTATCTTTGCCGCTATCCGTGGACGCTGTATCAGCGTGAGGGCATCAAACTTCTCCGACAGCCCTTTCACCGTGTTCCCGTTAATGTCTGCGCTAACCCAGGCGGGAAAGAGACTAACAAACTCAGCCGGTTCCAAACCATCGATCACGCGTGCGACGGGTGTGCTGGCCGGGTAACCCTTTTTGATCACATAGCCTCGTACGTGGCGCATCGCTTCGGCACGGTTCTGTTTGTGCGAGCTGCGTCCAATCCAGATCCATATCGCACTCGGGAAGTAGTCCACAATGTAGATACTGTCCCGACCGTAAAGATCCGCTTGCTCCAGCGTGCCCGTTTTTACCAACTCCACCCGAAACACACCATTCACCGTGTCACACTGGTACAGCTTCAGCAGCGTATCGCCAACACCAACGGTCGGTGTGAGTGGCATTGGTTTAACGAAACGTTTGGCCAGATTTAGGTACGCATTCCACACATCCTTCCGAGCGATGCTCATCGATTGTTCGTAACCATCGTCAACGATGGCAACTTCGGCAATACTGTGCAGTTTTTGCAAACGTTCACCCATCCGAATGCCAAAGATCCGCTCTACCGAGCCGGTCGATCGGCCAATCCATACGAACACGATCGTCGCCGTCTGGAGGATCATCACCTGTCCACTGTTGAAACACTGCCAGCTGATCGTTTTCTGCTGGATGCAACGTTGTGGTGCTGTACCGGAGATTTGATACAGCCGCGACTCGGCCGGCGTTGAGGATGCATCACTGCCGGAATGTACACTAAAACAAAACGATCTCGTTCAATGGTGGTAGCACATCTGGTTAGTGAGTTTTTTTTCCTTTCACTTACACAATTCCATCGTCCTTGAAGTACGACAGAAAGCGTATGCCTTCGTGTCCCTGCGACTCACGGAACTGCGTTGTTTTGTGATCGAGATGTAGATCTAGCTCAATGATTTTGTACGCCGCCGATTTCGATCGTTCCGGGCTAATGTTTGCACCGAGCCAGAAGTGTATGTTGCGCTCTATTGTCGCACCAGCTGTTTTGATTTCACGATTCTAAAGGTGAAGAACAAGCAAGAGTCTTATTTTTACGTTGCGATGAATATATATAAACAACGGTTGACGGATACTAACGATTGTGCTCTTATCGCAACTGGTTCCGGTCAGTGAAGCGGCGTAGATGACGTACGTACACTCGTCGTAAAACGTGCCGTACTGTTCCTTCGGTAGCGTTTCCACATGATCGTGCTGGATGCGCCAGATGTGGAAGCCGATCGAGCGCGGGCTTATCTTCCGGAACGCGGTGTCAATTTTGATGTCCTCGTACACCGGACGCTTCTGATCCTGCAAACGAGATAGAAGGCAGATTGTAGGTCACATCATTTCCAGTTGACAATGCAAAAATTACTATAATTTTCGTTGTGTACGGTGGTTTTTGGGGATGGCATTAGGCAAATGGTGTCATTGCGATCAGAACAGAAGCCATACGGGTTTACCGTGCGTGCGGTGGTTGATGTTACGGTTCGTTGGAGAGGAAAATCAGCATGCCTTCGGTTTCCCATACGTTTGGTGTGAGTCACAGGTTTGACAAGAGAAAAAAACGCCAAATATTACCGCAATCGACCGGTTGTCTATTGCTAGGCTGAGAGGGCGGAACCCGCAACGAAAGCATCCAATCCATCAATTTGAACCACCCGCTTGCAGTGTTTTCGGTAAAGAGCTCGCAGTAGTACCCACAAAAGGAAAAGCCCAGCAAACAAAAAAAACCTCGAACCACGAATGGTTTGAGGTTAATGACTGGGATGGGATACGGTTGATGTTTATGGCGTTGTTCTTGGGGCACGATCGGGAAATTGAAACGGTGTTAGGGGCGAAATTCTACACCAGAAAGAACAAAAAACACAAAATCTGATTGTTTACGGTGGCTGTTCTGGAGGAGATCCATTTGAATGATGTACATTACGCTTTGATGGATACCTTTTTTCCAAGGTGTGTCCCGTTCGAGCAACTACATTGTGGGAAATCATTTAGAGACATTTGCGTGTGGCACTGTTGCCTTGTTTGAGATTTGTGCGTGCATACTCTAGGGCGAGTCTATTATTCTGGAAGGATCGCGCCGCGTGATCTAATGTCCGAACGGGGAATTGTGTTTTGGTCGAAGATGTAGAGCAGAGAGTGATCTTACTTGATGGTTATGGAGGTCGAAATAATAGGGTAGAATTGTATTTGATTGACCTGAATCGAGTGTTCCCTTTGTCTTGTTAGCACACACCAATGATTGTCTATTGATTTTGCTTCGGACCCATTGTGCTGTGACAATGTATGCTCAGGAAATTAGTACTTAGCATGAAACAAAGTTGCATAATAAAGTAAATCGGAAGCACTTACTGATCTGAGCCGTTTGACAATTAAAAACGATCACAAAATCAGCGATTGTATACATTTAGGAGCCAGCTTTACCAATTATGATCGTTTGATTATTCAAGCAAAGCAATTTATAAATATTAAAAGCATTTCGTGTGCAATAAATACTAAATAGCGCCTCTAATGCCGTGTGCACTTTTTAATACTCACTTGCATTAGTAAACCATACGAAAAACAGCTCATTTTCTATAACGGGCTTTCTTTTACCAGTGCCCATCTTTTCGGGTATTTAAAACAGATAAATCATTTCAATATTGGATTGCAAGACAAAAAAACACACCTTCTAATTGATGGTTTAGCGTTTATTGTGTCTGCTTTTTTTTCTCTCTCCATCGTAAACCTATCTAAACTGGGCATCTTTCACGTGGATGGCCTACCCGCTTGCTGTCCAATTTTATGTAAATTGGTCACTTTCATTTGGATCGATTAAAAAGCTTTGTTTCTCGTGTGGATTAGTTTTTGGGGGTTGGGCTATACTTACATATGGTTTGGTTTTAATTAGATAGCACCTACGGTTGGTACGTTACGCTGCTATTAGGCGCCAGAAAGGCGCCTTCTCGTATGCTTAATCTTTTAGCAAACTCCCTTCTCGTGAACTAATGGATGGGTTTTTCTTTGTATGTACATGCCAGAGAGCATTAACGATTCGTCTTCCTATCCGGCCCCTTTTAAACGCGTATTAATGACCTTCGCATGGGAGGGGGGGTAATTATGCTACATTTACACCTGTGCTGCCACGACGGTGTTTGATGTTGACGGTTGGGCATGGCCAACAAGGCAGAGAAAAAGCTGCAACAACACCTAAAGAAAGGGCCAACCTGCCATGTAGCATGTTCATTTATTCAATTCGCTTCGGATACGTGGAGGGGTGGGAACTTATAACTGTGAAAACCGTTCACCGAAGGATTGCCTCCGGGCGGGGAGCCGTGGTTTACCGAAGGGAAAATGATGGAAGCTGTCATTTTCCACCGGTGACCGATCTGGTTGCACACGCACCGGTGCCAGATGTGGTACGATTTCAAATCCCACCGTGTTGGGCTTTAGTGTTAGCGTTTACTTTTCCATCAGTCAACCGTTACCGTGAACAGTGCATTATCTTTATGTTCAACCTGGCGCGAAACGGAGAGAGATTATGCAAAGCAGAAGAAGGGGTATGCAAAGTGAGACAGGTTGGAAAAAAAAACTACAAAAAAGTTGCATTGCAATGCAAGCCATTAGAAGCAGGGAATGACGGGGTGCGATCATTGACCGTTCCGAGGTGCGATCTGTATATTTGCATGCCTGAGCGGGCTGCGTATAAAGTGCAGCGGTGCAAGTGCAACCGAAGGTTTGCTGCACTCGTGCCACTCGATCTGCATCGAACGTGTCCGCTATCCCGATGGCTGGTGGCGGCGCTTCCGGATTGTTGTGCAGAAGCGGGTGGATGTTGACGAGTGTTCCGTTGTTTTACAGCCGATTTCTCATCAGCCGTACACGAACGCTTATGTGTGTGTGGCAAGCAATAAAAGAATTGTAATTTTCCGCTTCGAGAAATCGTCATGACGAGCCGTTTTCCACTTTCGTTTAAAGTGATGTGTTTAACTATGTATCATCTACCCAGTGGAATGTCGTTTAATGTTTGGGAAACTTTTTATCATATTTAATATAATTTATTTAGTTTTTTTAGATTTTTATTAAACTTCACCTTTAATCAAATCAATCACGACAATCAATTAAGATCATTTAAAGAAAATTATTCTCTTTTACCTTCAAATGAGAGTTTAAGCTTAGTTGAAGCCCAAATACTTACTTAGGCCGTTCAATAGTTTTTTAAACAACCTTAGATTATTCTAAAGGATTTAAAAATATTCTTAAAAGAATAATTTTAAGAATTTATTTACTTTTTGGAATTTATAACAACATGGCATCTTGATCATGATAATTGAAATGTCCCACTTGTCCCATTAATACACACTTTTTCACTTTCTCCTCTCCGTTTCGCACTTGTCAATGTGTTCCGGTTCATTCAAAAGATCCAACCAGGCAGCCGATCGTGTCATGTCAGCAAATCATCGTACACTAATCCGCCTGCATCGGGCACGCATCACACAGTGACGCACAGTAATGCATTCATTTCATGCAACATCATTTCCAACCGCACGCGTTCACCGAAGCTGTGCTCACCAAAGAGCTGTTGAAAAGCCGCGCAAAACATGCGCTAAATTATGATCGATCGTAAAGGACGGGTTTGCTTTTTTTTTTTTGCTTTCCTGCAACCGGAAAACTACCGGCACACCGGTGCAACGAAAGTAAGATATGAAACGATTCGACAAACCTTTGGGGGTTTCCGATTCCACACACCGAACACCTCGATCTTCGTGTGCAAAAGCGACGGTTCGGTTTGTGTAAACCATCATCAACGTCAATTTGTCGGTGGTTTTTACTAGACACGGCAAATCACACAGGGCCCGCGGGATGAAGCGTAACGAAAAGCAAATATACATATTTTTCCGGCGTGGTCCGGTTTTTCTATTCTTCTCTTTTCGCTACACTACTCCCGACTAGGGAAGTAACTTTTGCGCGTTTTCCCTTGCCGGTACGTTTATTCCAAATTATTGTAGCTTTTTTCGTTTAATTTCGGTGGAAGTTATCGTAGTTATCGAGAGCAAGCAAATCGTTTGCTGCGGCGATAGACGCTCTAGGGGCGTATGGAAATGGAGAGACCATTAATTAATTTGACCGTAAAACGGAAGAGGAGAAAATGCGAATGGATGCGTCTAGTTACGCGTGCCGGCCATTTCCCGACCCGTAGGGTGTTTTAATTTAATTTATTTGGTGAGTTTTCTACGTTTGAGAAAAAAAAATGGTTAAGCTTGGTGTGCTTCTGTGCAGTTGCATTTCGCATGAGAAAAAATGCTTAAGAAGAAAGTACATTTCAGCGAAAGAAATGAGCTAAAGAAAGTACTTTAAGCGTTTAGGAAATGATTTCAATTTGCTTTTTTCTTTGTTTGATCACCCTTGATCTTATCACTCATTTGAATGGGTTTGGTTTTTTGCAATGTTTTACATTATGCAAAGCTGTCTACCAGAAAAAAGGCCAATCTTGATGGCACGTTTAGCTTCGCAGCTATAGTTGAAAGGTATATATTTCCTTCTAGGGTCCCTTTTTGTTGCCTTGTTGATCCCCTTCCCGTATTGGAAATCGTTTAACGTTTGCAAATTACGACACAGCAGATAATAAATAAAGGAAGGAGGAGAATTTGCTGTACATGCAGTACGGTTGAAATATGGTGAACGAGAAAAAAAAAAGAAAGAGCAATGGACTTGGCACAGAATGGTCAAAGTGTGAGGAGAAGTAAGTTGAAAAGCAATAGATCATTAGAAGATTAAATATTTCTGTTTTGCTCATGTCGAATCCCGACTGACGTAAATAAAGCTGTAATGAGTAGAAGCTTTGTTTTGCTTCTTCTAAAGCTTATAAAACCTACAACATTAACTGAAGGAGAGTTCAAAAAGAGTTTTTTTATTTGCCGTAAAAAAGAAAATGTGAAATCTCACTTGCATTAATTTCTAATATTTAAATTTGAAACTAATATGGGCTTGTAATATTATATTAGCAATTGTTATGCACAAAAAAATATAATGATAAACATATACAAAACAAGGGCAAACCCATTACCATTTCCCTACATTGTTGGCTAAAAGAAATTCAACATTAAGCCACCACTTTACAATGGATGCTCAAGAAAGTGCGCTAAAATTGCCAGCAAAACTGCAAACGCGGCTATCCATCCATCAGTGGCCCCTCGCCGGGCGGAAGTTCCGTAGCAAACACATAAATAATGTTGCCTTGTCTTAAAGAAAAAGGGAGTACACTTTGTGGTGTCTCGATAAAGCCCCAGTCCGGCGTAAGTCGCTCGGTGGTTTTAGGATTAAATTTTTATGATTTCCTTTACTGAGCTGAGCCCTTTACTGCAGTGTTGAGCCCCTGCCGTCGTCGTAGGCGGACGTGCGGAATTGGTTTGATGGCAAATATATAAAAAAAAAATAGAAAGAAGGAAGTGTAGCGCACGATCGTATGGCGGGTTGTCCGCACCTAAGCAAAAGGGAAAAAGAAAGGAGCTCCAACTAGAAAATGGAGGCGGGGAGGGAAAAGAAAAATGAAGTAAATCGGCTCATTACACCGATTTACCTTGCAGCAACATGGGCAGCCAGGGTTTGACTGGTGTTGTATGGAGAATGCCCTTTCCCGAAACGGAGCTGTTGTGCGTGTAATGATGGGGGAGGTGGGTTTAATGTCGAAGTGTTTCCGTGTCTGACGGAATTCTGAACAAAATTTGATGATCTGGTTTAACATGCGTAATGAGAATAATGATGCTTTTCTGCTTTTTTTGTGAGCAGTAATTGGAAAATTGAGATTGGTAATGAATGTTTCTTTTATTATAAAGTATTACAAATGATTTAAATCATAAATAGTATTGAACTAATTTAAAAGAATAAATTAATTATCTACTTCGTTTTGGTGGGAAAAGGTTAAATAAATGTTAACATTGAATACGTACAAAATCCTTCTGATTAATATCCAGTATCTGCATCTTGTAGATAGTAGAGATGCTTTTCTATTTGCTTCTCACGCTTACAATAAAAACACAACGGTCTCGTAAAACCAATTAACCTAAAACGCTTTGCACGGAAGGTGAACCACCAACTGCTAAACGAATTATTATCACGATAATGCTGACGAGTTTCCACCGGCTTTCGTTTGGTTAGTATACTGTCGTCCGTACTGTACCGCACCAGGATGGAAGAATATTGTCGCAAAACTATCACAAATTACATCGAATTGGTCTAACGCGTGTGGTACTGGTTCACTTGAGGTTTCTTTTTCACACTAGAAACATTCCATTTTTCTACCAGGTTTTCCGTTGACTGAATGTCATACTACCAGCAGTTTTAGTTGGCTTTTGTGTTCCTGCTTCGTAAATCGCAATTCTTTAACTGTGCGGTAGACAATTTTCTTTTATCTTTCACATGCGCACCGTTCGGACAGGGAAATGGGTGAAATAACCACACGCCACACTAACTGCACGACACAAACCGATTAGTCTAATTGCAAACGATTGCAATGGAAAGCAAAGAACATCTCCCGGGTTGAGGAAAAAACCGAAGAAAAACTAAAACAATAACAAGCGTTCACCAAGTGCGAATTTAAAAACAAACGACTTGCGCGCTGCAACAAGCGACGAACGTTGCGCACCGTCGGAGCGTTGGTACCGGAATGAAACCGAAACGCAGCTCCACCGGGTGGTGATGGTGTTACGGTTACAGTTGTGGCTCCGAAGAACGGGTTCGGGTCCGAGAAATTTTGTCGGAGATTGGGATACGGGGTTCGTTTTCCTCTCTCTCGCTCTCTGTGTTTTTTTACTAACCGCCGTAAGCCTTCATGATCCCGGTTTGGTTTTAATCTCGCTGGCAGTTCTTCGGAGCTAGCTTTAGGTCAGTTCGTGAGGCGATTCGGTGGCAAATTTCCGGCCCACCGGACATACAAACTAGCCGTATCCGTTTTCGGTCGTCAGATTTATCCGGTACTGGATTAGCTAACCCCTCCGGGGAATGGTGGATACGAGACATCAATGTATTTTCTTTCGGATGCGACAAGGGCAACCCCCGGAGAAAGAGCGCTTGTATTACTGACAAGTGAGCAGACATTTACCTTTGATGTACTCCGATAAGCGAGACAAATGCAATGATAAGGGTTTATTACGTTAATGACGGGGGTTTCCCGCCTACTAGCGGTGGGAAAGTCTTGGATGTCTTCTTGTTGGGATTCCCTCTCGGCGAATGCTTCTATTTTATAGCTGCAATCGTGGAATTTACACTTCAAAAGCGTATTCCTTTCTTTTGATGGCAAACAAGTTAAACGTGGTATTACTGGTTAAATATTGACCCTAATAATTACTAAGTCTTAAACTTGATAACATGAATGTTAGAAATTAATCATAAGCTTGATCGCTTTGGAACGACACGATCACAGAAGTACATATGATACGAATCACACGACACAATCCGATTAACTCTCCAGGTCTCTTGGTCGTATGGAGAAGAAAAGAAAAAACACACCAGTCGCAAATATCCTCACGCACGCGGGAAGACGTTACGGGTCGCGCAAATCTTTGATCTTCTCCTTCCCTCGGCACATCCTTTCGAAGGTGGAGTTTTCTCGCACGTTGTGGTTTTAATCTACCCCATTCGAAGCTGTCTCTCGAAATTGATTGAGTAATGAACCGTAAATAATTCGATTTGATCGTTTCGGTTCGATACCTTTTCGGTGTAACGTTCAGTTTTAACATTCTTCATTCTACGCTTCGTGATCGTGTGTTCGCCTGAAGTTCGATCGGCATTGAAGATCGGCTTGATCAAGCATTGAAGGAAAAGAACCGACCGCTTAATCGTGGAAAGGAAAGTACAAAATGCTCCACTCACGCACAAACAATTGCTGGTGGGTAGGGTGGTGTTTCTACCCAATAATTGTCCCAAGCCGGAAAAGGTTCCCCCTCAGAAGATGGGGGAAAAATCGTCGCCTCAAAACACCCTCAAGAAGCGCCACACGAACAACAGCAACAATAGCGACCTAAAGTCGATCATTCTTTTAGCAGTTCATTGAACCGGTAAATTACACCGACACGAGCGCATCGGAGGGACACGCGCTTAACGAAGGAAAATGGGTTCGCTGTAAGCATGCATTTTGCTACGCTTCCTGGATCGTGCCATCTCCAAGAATTGGGCCCCTTACGCTCTTGAAGTTGCGTGTCACCGGGTATCGTTTGTTTAGCGGCACACTGTGCAACCCTTCTTGCGCATTTTCTTGCGATTGTTTGTACACGCCTTGAAGTCACCCTTTGAAAGGTTCCCTTCTTCACTTTGTTTTCCATTCCTCCCTACTTGACAGGAGGAAATTTACGGACAATATAATAAAAAGAACCATAAGATAATTCATCCCCAATGCTCGTAAATGGCGGGGGAATGTATAAATTGTGTGTATTTGTGTTTGCATTTGTTTAGGGCGGTTGTAAAGTAGACAAAGGAATAAGTTCAAAGAAATTACGATTGGCAATGTGTAGCGAATGCGACAAAAGAGAGGCAAATTTAGTTTCCCCGCGGAGTGTGTGTGTTTTTCTCCCCATTCGAGGTGCAATTTCTTGGCCACACTTTCTGATGCTGATCGCTTCAAGTGGAGTAGAAAGGGGGGTTCTGTGTGTACATACAGCAAACCAAAAAAAAGCTAGATAATTGTAATGATTGTTGTAAGAATGTTGCAAAAGTTTAAGAGGGAAACTAATCAATTATTTAATAACATAGTCGTCGCATATAGCGTTCTGTAGAGTTATTTTTTTGTTGAGTAGATAATTGCAATTAATGCTTGCATAACAATATAACATTTTGCTTATAAGCCCATCGGAATTAAGAGCTTGTCTGGTTCTTACAGTATTCAATAAACATTTAAGATCAAGATGGCCTAAGAACTAGACGTCTAGTAAACGCACACTGAAGATCGAGGATCGAATCTCTTCTTCTTCATCTTCTTTGGCGTAACGACCTATTCGGTCATGCCTGCCATTTCTGGCTTACGAGACTTATTTATACCACGTAGTTCGATGGTCAGTCCTCACTACGGGGGGACCGTCCAAATGGGATTTGAACCCCGGTCCGTGGTGTGAGAGCCTGACGCCGATACAATCTACCACCGGGCCGGCCCCTTCTCTTCTCTTCTGAAACATTTATTTTATTTTTTACAATATTTTGAAGCTGGCCATCAAAGGAATTCATTGCGAATTTTGCCAGCGTCTTTAATATTAACCATGCGATTCTTAATTAATCCTCGATCATCTTTGTCTTTATTGATTGAAATCATAACGCCTGAGTGTATGCAATCAATATTTAAACGATCATTATTCAGCTTCGAGGTCAATATTAACTTATTTTGTGAATTTTACTCTTGAGAGATTGCATAATTTAATTTTAATTAGGAACTCCACTGTTCTTTAATTGGATCTTGTCCGAGAAGACATTTTCAAACCATTATAATCCTGGTACGAAAATTACGAGTTGCTGAGGAAATGAAGATTAATCGTACAAATGATAACAACAACCCAGTTGTCAAAAGTAAATGTACTTCAGCCATAAACTCATCCAAGACTTACCAATCTCCTCAGAGTTTCCAGCTTAAACAGCTGCAGCGTCTTAAAAACCCCATCAATAGTACCGGCCCGTATTTAATTATTACCATTAGACACAGTGTTCCAAAACACCGAACCGGTAGCAATTGGCCGGACAACGAATTGACGCCGTGTACCACTCTAATTATCGTATGACGAATCGTGTGAACGTTCTTCGGCTGCTTCTGAAAACTCGTGGTGTAACGTTTAATGGCAGTTTCCGAGAAGGAACAAAAAGAAAAACCACCGGTGGTTAGAAATTTGTAATCATCCCATCTATTTCTTGGTTCGCTTTTGACTAACGTTTTTAAAACACGCCAAACCAACCCATGCGGGATGTTTTTCTTCTCTCACGATTTTCCACCGTTGCTGGTCGAGGGTTGTTTGAGTGTTAGCCAAAAAAGAGAAAAAAAAGGAATGTGTTCATGATTCGATTTGGCTGCTCTGGCTGTCAACACTGCACACGTTCGTGCAGTTCACGGTTCATCACCCTTTATGGAAGAAGTGTGATGCGTATAATCTACACGATTTAGGGATGGTGTTGTGCCTGACGACGATGTCGGTATGTCACACATTCCAAACACGCTGCACTGTCCGCGGTTTGGTAACAACAAACTTTTATTATGCTTTAGCGTATACCGGCTTTGACCTTTCCATTTCGTTCCCTTGGTGCAGTTTTTCCCAGCGTTCCCTGGGTTCCAGCCTGCCCCATCTTGGCGGGTTGATGTGGCGGAGTTTCGTACCCACAAAAGCACGAACCCTTAGTACACGTTGTTGTATGTGACTGCAAACGATAAACATGCGCACCCTTCGAAGTGCACAAAACTTGCTGGGGGAGTAGTCTCATTCGTGAAGCTTTTCTTCTATTTGCGATAAACCCATCGTTCGTTTTCGTGAGATTGCTTGCCCTGTGTGGGGTTGGTGCTGAAGCTTCATCAACATGAGAGAAAAGCAGCTGCGATCGATGGGCTTCGAACAGCTTTGCGCAACCAGCATCGATCTTTTGACGGTAAGGAAGGTTTCGTTACTCGGCTAATGATCGTCAGAAGATTATGGGGCAGGCATTCGGAAAGGGGCAAAAGATCGTGCTTTTCCGCAAGGTTTGGCATTATTTCATTACATTTGGCATTCAAGCAGCAAATTGAAGAAGCGGTCAAATGGGACTCCCCTTTGGGATCTCTGAGAAGTTTGATCTTTCATCAATAGACAAGATGTCTAAAGGCGATCGTACGATTGTTTCATCTAGATACAGACATCTGGATAAGTAATTACTATTGAATTCATTCATTTCTGGGCGCATCCAAAAGAATGTCCCTTAAAGCACCTGTTCCGCACATTATAACTCATGTACCACTATAAACAGCAACATTCCTCCGATGGATATGAATCATTCATTTATTACGACCGTTCGCTCTTTCATCTTCTTTTCCATCCCCCCATGTTGTCACCCACCCCAAAAATGAGGCGGCTGGCTTTTGTTCACGGGTTCTGGGAGGAATATTTTTGGTTCCCATCGCCATGTGCACGTGGTGAACGTTTTACCTACCGATAGCTGTTTCTCCCCGAAAAAAAAAAAAAAAAAATGCCACCCCACGATGGACACAATAAGCCCGCGATGAGGGTTCTGGCTCTTATTATTTTTCTCTCTGTGGTGGAGCTTTCAAAGTTTGTTTGTTCTCTACCGTGGCTTCACCGTTTGGCGAAATGAAAGTAACGGGTGGATGTAGAACGATGTCACCGGAAGTTTGTGCAGTAAAGTGCGATAGCGGTGCTGGTGGCACCGGGAGGGTTGGTGATGAATAGGCGTCTAAATAATGGTAATTTATGGTTCAGCTGGCGCTGAATGAGCCCGGACTGGACTGTGCTGCTGGTTGTGGCGTTACATTAAGTTGGGTTTCTCAACAGAGTTAAACATTCAAAATAAACTGATTCACAAAGAGCAATGTATAACAGCTGATCGCTTTGGGGGAAATGTTTAAAATACTTCCACCATTATGATCTGCTGTGGTCTCTGTCTAAATGTGTGGAGCTTTAGTTTGGGAAACTTTAAATTGGGAAACCCTCAACAATTCGATTTTCAATTTTGAATACCCTAAGAGTAGCTCGTGTAATATATTCTAGTTCTGAGCTATTCCGGGTTGTTTTAAAACATTTTCTTTTTTAGATATCAGATATGAATTTAAAGCTCGATACAATTTTCCACACGATGGAAATAAGTTGTAATAAACCAGACAAAATTTATTCTGAAATCTGCTAACGATCGTTTGATTTGCAAACATTCAGGACATAGTTTACTAAATTTACTAATTAATTGCTGTACGTACCTGAAACGTGGTACTGTTTATCATTTTCCGTTCGTGGTACATCGCAGATAATGTTTTCTTTTTACTACAGTTTCACTATATTCACTTCACTTTCATCAGCATAGTCACAATTCCTCACTGGTTTGTTTTTTTTTTAATTTCCACAATTTTCACTGCTAGATTAATGTTTCCGGAAACTAATCACTTATCGAGACAATAAAACCATCGAAAACCTTTTTCCAATCAGCATATAACGATCGTTTGGCGATCGTTAATCGATGGAAGATCTCACCGATCACACTATAATGTGCTCCACAAACACGAGCGTCACAGATCGTCGACCGTCGGGGAGCGAATTTCACTTTCAACTAATCGCCTGCAAACTGTCACGCACGATCCGACCGTTCGTTGCTGCATGGAAAACTGGCCACGAGCTGTAAGGGGAGATACGCGTACACAGGACGGCGTTCTATCGGGCGCAAGAGTGTTTGTGTTGGAGCTGGCGAGGGTTGTTACCTTCAAGGCAAATTAGCCACCTTACCTCACCCGGAGAACGTTCACCACCCAAAAGGTGTGGAGTTGATGGAGAAGATCGGCTGGGAATGGGAAGTTATTGTTGGGTTGCATTCCGTCCGTCACCAGAGAAGCCACCGAGGGCAGATCACGGTGGAGGCAAACGTATGGGGGATATTCTTTATTATCCGTACCCAAATGGTAGCTGGGCTTGGCCGCACGGGAGTGGGCACGGGCATGCCTGCCGCGATCTGGTACGGCAGTAGACCTATGGATGACAACGCGGTTCAGCGGAACAATAGTAGGTGACCGTGGTGATTCGGAAAAGCGCACACACATCCGCCACTTCCCGGGGTTGGCCGTGGTTAATGGTGGTCTAATTTGGTGTGTTTATTATACCAGCGCTGCAGCTGCTGCAGCAAATAGTGAAACCGGTGGAAACTAAGCGTTGAGTTTCACTAGCACAATATACGATCTTGTACGGTATACTAACTGTCACACAAATTGATCAAACACTTCCTTTCATCGGTCACTAGCAAAACAAACATGAATTTCAGTAGAATACACTGCAGGCAAAAGTTATACACATGGTAAAAATTGTTATATCGCAGTCGTTCCGCAACAATAACAGGAAACGATCATAATTATTTTTTCAACTCATTGCTTAGTGAATCTTTTATATCTTTAAATTGTAGCACTAGTGCTGGAGGTGTTTTTAAAATTATATCCGCTAGTGTATGTACTTGTTTACCAAACAAACGATCGTTCCATTCGTTTGCTACCCTTACCTAACGTACTATCGATCGGATCGAATTGAATTGCGATCACCAAATCGTCGATTGACGTGTGACAAACGATCCTCAAATTAAAAACACACTTCAAAACTGTGAACGAAAATCTGCACACGATCTGCGATCAAAAGTCGCACGATATCGTCGGCACCTGACTGGACACTAAATGCACGATAATATGATTAGCGAGGATTGGAGTTGGCGAGAAACCGTTGACTGGCTCGGCAAAAAATAAAAGAAGATCATTCACAAGTGAAGTAGCAAAGCGAGTATTTAGTTCTGGTTTTTTCATCCTACCCTCGTGTGGTGTTAGTCGGAAAAAAAGGCCGATCATTTCTTTTTCTCCTAAAACATTTACGCGCTTCGATGAGTGTCCATTTGGCGATTCCTTCGCCTATCGGTATTGCTGTCTTTTTTTTATCGCTCTTGTTGCTCCCCAGTATCTTTACGACTGCAGTTTTCCACCCTGTCTACGCTTTTCTGCATACATTTATCACATTCCATATGCATACCATTGAGCTTCTCTCCAGCACGAGCGCGGGGAGTTAAAAAGCCGGCCGTCTGTAAATTGGCAGCGTGTTTACCGGACCATGGCTCCGGTGCTATTTGCGTATCCGAATATCCGCGAATGGGTGGGATTTTTTTATTTCTGCTCTCATTCATTGTGTGTGGTGGGTCTTTATCATATCCAACCGAGGGGTTAATTTTGATGTTTCATTTGAAGCCTACGAATGCGTGTATGATCGTTTCAAGCTGGTGCTCAAAACCGTAGTTCATTCGGAATGTAGCCTATTGCCATGTAGAAGAGTTTTTGTTACGACAGATATTGAGCAAACTTTTCGGGATTTACATGATGAGTGTTAATTGTTGGCTATTCAACAACAGCGCTGTTTTACAAAACGAAGCGCTGGAACGTTTTCCATTACAATATTGCAAGGTCGGTTACTAACCCAAAAGCAAGGAAGTAAAATTATGTCATCGACTTTAATGTGATGCCGGCTTTAGCACGTTACCATTAACAGGGAATTCGATTTTATTAGCGACTAGGCGGATGTCCTTTGGTACACATTAGTTCGATACGGCACGAACGTTTTGTTCCTCGGACTTACTCTTCTCGCCACATTCGAAGCGTTGGAAATCGACTATCTGTAAACGGTTTGCTTCCAGCACCTCCCCGACGGTGTAGCTCGGATCGACCAAATATTCCTGGTGAATCAGACACGTTTCATCGTCCTTCTCGGCTGCCGGTTCGTCCTTACCAGGTTCACCGATACGTTCCGGCTTCATGCCCACAATATGCTGGCACACCTTTCTGGCGACTTGGGCCGGGCTCAGCTCACCATCGTCGCCTACTTCTGCCGTGGAATGATCTGATTTAAATGCTACCAAGCTACCGTACTTTCCAAGCAGTGGTACATCATGTGGAATCTCCTCACTGGGTGCGGGATGAACGTAACCTAAAAGAAAACCGAATACCGAAAAAGTGTTAATGACCTACAGCACTATCTTCTAATGGCGATCTAATCACTCACCTGTTAGTTGTATGCTGTCTGGTGCCTTATAGCAAATGGCCCGGTTTAGCGAAGCATTCTCACCGACCGTACCGATCATCAGCGCAAGATGATCACCCAACGATTTGCCATCCTCCAGCACAATCTGCTTGAGGGCCTCACTGTTCAGACCCACCTTCGTGAGGTTTGCATCTGCTTCGACCTTCTCCAAATGTTGAACGCAAGCGGCGGACGCTACTTGTACGAACCGCTGGAAGCTAGCATTTCTGGCGACGAAATCCGTCTCGCAGTTTACCTCGACCATGGCACCGACGTTACGCTGTACCAACACACCGATCAGTCCTTGTGCCGTGTTGCGTCCCTCGAGCTTTGTGGCTTTAGACCAGCCCATCGCTTGAGCCTGTTCCTTAAGCCATAGTTCCGCCTTTGCCAGATCGTTGTTGTGTAGCTCGAGTGCCTTCTTGCAGTTGGCAAAGGTGTAGCCGGTCTTTTTGCGCAAGGTGGCGAGGGCACTCTTCTCGGCCGTTGCGTACAAACGTATGCCCGTCGTGGAGAACAACCGGGGAAAATGCTTGAATAACATCCTGTAGTAGATATGAAGGGCTGAAAGGTCGAGATAATGGATCGGATTTTATTTTACTATAATAACCGGACGTGGTACAGAGCGCTTAAGTGGTATTATTGCTATACTGTTTTAACAGCTCCACAACTGTTTTTTTATTCCTGATAGTAACACAGACATTGTTATAGGCTCAAAGAAATGATAACAAAAACGAATATCTAATTCTTTAGTAGAGAATGCAATGATCGAACCTTAATAAGGAAAATGAAATGTCAGAGAAAATTTGTTTAGACAATACTTTAGAAGCTATTACACCTTCCGGTACTGCGGAATGCACGCTTAAATACGGAGATGACAGTAAATGCTTTTAAGTATTCCCGCTAGCTTCGTCTTCCTCTACCAAGTTGTCGAACATTTCGGCGAGCTCTTCCGCATACATTAGCCGTTCATTCCGTGTCCAATTGTTGGTGTTTGGCTGGAAATTCATCACTTCCGTCAGCAGTCGTTCGAATCCGTTTAGTTCGGCTTCGATGATTCGTTCCTCTTCCTCCGTTATCGGAACACCAGCAGGATCGTCGGCAGGATTCGGAGAAAGCAGGGTAGGACTTTCATCATCGGCCGTTGCTGCATTTCTATTCCCCCGATGAATATTTACATTGGACCAGATATAATTATGCATTGCTTGGATCAATTCGTCCACACCCGTTGCATCACCTACACCGGCCACTTCCTCTTCCGCATCTTCAGCATTCGGTTCGAGCTCTATCACATCCAGTACGGTACATTGGCTCTTGGCCTCACCGTACGTAATACCATCGGTGGTGCTTTCTTGCAGCGTAGAGCAGAGTAGTATACCGAACTCGATCTCGTTCTGCTGGACGAAGGTGCTGTACGCTGGGAGACGCTCGAGGAACGAACGGTCCTTTGCGTCGAAGTAGATCAGTATTCCTTCCGTCCGTTTCAGTATTGCATTCGGGACTGTGGCTAGCTCGGCGGAACCGTGTGCATACAGGATCACCTTCGTATCGTAATACTTTGTGTGTATCTGATACGCATAACCGATACATTCCGGCGGATCCGTACTGAGTTTGACTTGATCCTGACTGTTCGGGAGCTTGCGGATCCGATCGACTACACTGTCTGGTTTTACGGATTCATCCGTTGATAGGATGAGCACTATTGGTTCACTACCCATGTTAAGCTTATTTGCTTGCTAGCAAGTGAGTGTGTATGGACTATTCTGCGCCTGTTTACATTCGGTTCCGTGTTCTTAACACTGTCCAAGCAATCTGAAACAGATCGGACCGGAATTAGTGATCTCGAACGCTTTGTGTAACGTTGCATATAGTAATCATTTCCGCTGATAATTGCGCAAAATATGCACTTCTGTAGGCTAGCTGTAGGGGGCACGTTGTCTGGCGTGTTTTTACCGCATGAAGCTTTAGCTAGATTACATCATGCCGTGCTTTGGTTTGAGAATGCCGGTTCTTCACAATAATTTGCCCACACGTGGCAACACGCGTTAACACAATACAAATAGGTTTCACACTGTAGAGGGATATTTTAAATGTTTTGCTTACCTTTCGATTAATTTCGTGAAAATTGGGAAATGTGTTGAATGTTTACGAAATATTGGTTCCAATTTTGTTCTTTTTGGTTGCTTTGATAGATGTCAATTTTGACGTTCTGTTTGACGTCTCGATTCATCCGCTTGCTGTGAAGTACATTTGTAGGGTTTCGCACGCCGTTGTTGTTTTATTTGGAAATAGTTTTGGACACGTGATTGGTATTATTATTTTTTGTTCACGTCGAGCAAACATGATAAGAGTTATTATACTGAATACTATTTTATTTGTATCAAAATGTGCAACAATATTCTACCGCAATACAATTTACAATTGCACAGCGTTTGTCTTGACGTTTTCAAGGACATGCCGTTGCTTCCGTGCTGTTTTCTATGTACCACCAAGTGCTGTGTCTGTTATATTAACATTGGTAAGTAGACCGACCACGCTACCGGAAGAAGCAATAATAGCATTGGGAGGTTGTTCGGCAACAACCAGCGATGCTACAAGGATATTTATCATCGTTATGATCGCAACACCAATCGACGTTACGATCTTTACTCGTTGCCGCTTCGGATCATCACGTTGTGGTTTGGTGAGCTACAGGTAGAAACGAGAACTGTGTTAAACTGTCCTTACCAGAGTTTAAGCTTTACTTTGCTTACCGACACTACGATCATTGTAATGGCGACCATCATTTGTAGTACCAGCGACATGATCACGAACGTGATGCACGCGACGTACGTCTTCGAACCTTGGTTGTAGGTAATGAGCAGTCGCAGTTGATTGGCGTTGGCCGTTAGAAGTGATATGTCCATAGCACTTTCTGCGATACTTTTCGAAATATCGTACGAAGGAGTAATAGAAGACTGGCGACGGCCGCTGTCCGTCTGGTAGATACCGGTAATGGTTACCGGCTTTGGTGGAAGTGGTGGTGGAGTTGGTGGAGCAGCCGTCGTCGAGTTTCGCGAAGAACGACCGATTAAAGATGTCGATGGGTCTGTGCTGCTGGTCGTAGAAGAATCTGATCCATCCGGATTAAGCTCAAATTTTCCACTCGCTAAATCAAGATCACTTTTGCTTCTTCCGAACGATGAATTCGAACGCGTGATGTTATTTCTGTAATGTCCTCCAGCTCCATTGGCCAACGCTGCGTTGTGACGGTACACAACAGGAAGATCAATAGGATCCTCTTTGTCACGATTGTTCATTGCACCAAGTAGAAATGGAATCGTACCGAGGCTGTAGCCTGTATGGGAAAGACGATAACATAACCTGATCAAGATGGAGTACGATGGCAAGCAAAGATCCTTTTCTAAATACCGTTGATCAACCGGAAAATGGTACTGGGCTTTACTTCCATACCTGTTTTACTCCTTCACTTCACAAAACCGATCCGTTCCGATCCTCTCTGTATGCTGTTTCGGAACGAACTGCACTACCAAGAGCGCATAACAGTTGTTATGATAACCGCGTCGTTCGGAAATGCAGCAGAACGGAATGGAGATGCTATTTACTCAATTAATGTATGCATCCATCGAACGAGGAAGTGTTACGCAATAAAAAATTGATCAGGTGTATCGTCCTTTGATATGTGATATTGCTCGTAAAGAATAGTTCGAAGCTATGCGAGGTCGGTTAGGCTGCTGTGTCCTTCTTTTAATATAAATCAGTTAATAAGCAGTAGCTATTTTTGTATAATATAAAATTATGCAAATTTAGTCAAACTATAAGCTCTCGATAAATTCGTGAAGATTCTAATCTAATTAAATTCAATTTAATGTGTTGTTGGGAATCTATTTCAAATACATTCAGATTGGTGTGTTCGATCGATTGGTTTCCTATTCTACTCGTATTTCAAACATTTAAATCTAATTTCTTTACAATCATGTAACATAATTTATTTAAATATGTATTTTTTACACATTTGGAATGTACGTTGAGTTGAATGTAAATTAATTTGAGACAGTTTAAGTCACTAAAACCTTTTATTTCATCATACTAATTACAACAAGTTCATAAAAATGCCCAAGACTTTTTTTTACCAACAAAAATAACAATCAAAAGAGATCATCTATTGAATAAAATCATGTCAAAACAATCCGATCATACGAACAAAAAGTATGGAATTTTGCACCGAAACTGGAGATGAAAGTTATTGCGTTTCTAGTAACACATTTAGCATGGTTACAACAGCCAGATTTAACAGCGCAATTATGGTGGCAACAATGCAGGCCAGGGTCCGTAGCAGTGGCCAACGCTGACTGGTGTACGTCTGCAAGTAGACAAAGTTTTTGAAATTTCTTATTGCTGCTCGGTATGTTCCTTCGTCCGCGCATGAACACTACTAACCGACATCATCAGCATGGCGACACAGTTGAGAATTTGAAGTATGAGCGATACTATCAGCAGTGCGAAGATGGCCTGATAGGTGCTCGTTTCCTGGCGCTCCGTGTTGGACGTGCTGAGCAGACGGAGCTGATTCGAGTTGGCCGCTAGAAACGCAATGTTGAGTGCATTCTCCAACACTGATCGTCGCACATCGTAACCACCGCTGTCTCTGGTGCGTTCCGAACCGTTTGCAATGCGATCCGCCGCATAGTTCGGTGTCGTTTCATTGTTGTCCCAATCGTTCTCCTGGTACGGTTGAACCCGAGTTGCATCTTGATTGAAGATCACCGGATTGCAGAACACCTTCGACTGTTTCTCACTCCCGGTGAAGATGCGTACGCCCCGATTTCCGGCATGTTCGACGTGCTGGTGTGGTTTATCGAAGCGTGTCACACGATCCCCGCGCGTCGGGCTCCTTCGGCTGGATGGTTCGGGTCTGGTCATGATGAGCACTGGTATCGTTGGTGATGTAATTAACGGCTCCGCGTACGCACCGGTGATAACGAGCCGGTGGCTGAGGTACGTCTGAAACCCGTACCAAACATGCCGAGTGCTATTATAGTGTGGTAAGCCAAGGGCAAATGGTAGCTACAAGAAGTTGCTCGGTACCACTGTTGGAAGGTTGGATATTGGTATGATGTTCTAGCTGTGCTGGTTAACCAAGCGTTACCTACCCTAACATCGTTTCCGGATGGAGGTGCTAGCATTCGGATGGGTACAACTGAACGAACGCTTTACACATACAACCGACAGGTAAGATTTAAAACAAGTAATGCTTAAAGCTTTATTAAAATGCTTCTGTTTCTAACTTAACCTAATGTCCTGAATCGTCAGCAAAACTTCGATATAGCTCGCCAAAATCGATGCGCGAGTGTTCCACGTTGATCATGAACGGAATCAAAAGATTTACGAGGGAAATGATAATCGCACCCGTCACGGCAAATGCTTTCATCTTTGCGTATCGGCTGGGATCATTCACCTGCTGCGAAGGGGAAAGAACCAGGTTAGCAACATGTTTGGAAAAGCTCTACGAACCCACTACGTACCGTGATCGTGACGATGGATATAGCCACCAGTATCTGCAGTACGATCGAAGTGGTCACCAGCACTTCGCTCACAATGAAGGATTCCGTTTCCTTAAAGCTAACCAGCAGCCGGAGCAGATTGCTGTTCGCCGCCAGGAAGGATACACTGAGCGCAATCTCTACGACGCACCGGAAGAAATCGTATCCATTGTAACTGAGGGCAAGATAGTACTCGGATGCAGCACTATCGTACGTTGACTCTTCCGATGATGCTCTGGATGTGCCGTGTCCTTCCGGGGTAGTTCCATCTTCCAGCTGATGGTTAGCAGTGTTATCGCTATGCTTCATTCTGTATACCGTGGCGCTGGTCATCGTGGGCTTAGACGTTTGCGGATGAGGCACTGGATGTGAAATGAATCGATCAAAGCGTGTTGAGGTTTGGCGCTGTGGTAAACTCGTGCAACGATACTTTGCGTGCAAAAGAGCGTTAATTATCGCAAGGAAGTGGCCTTAAAGTTAGTGGTGTGTTTGAATCACGTTAGGCATATGGTGCCAATGGCGTTACGGTGCGTTAAACTACACTTGGAGCTTCTAGAGAAGCAGCTCACAGTGGCTAAATCATTCTTGAATGATGCGTTGCTGAAAATGGACGCACTCTACTTATCAGTAATAACCAACGATGCTACCAGGATGTTTATCACCGTTATGATAGCCACCACGATGGAGGTACAAACTTTAAGCTGATGAATCCGATGATTCCGTTTGGATGATGGGTAGCTCTGGAAGGGAAAGCACAAACGCGTTTCAAACCGGATGAAAACAATACACAGGATGATGATCTCTGTACCTTCTGTATGATAACACCGATTGCGACAATAATCTGCAACACTAGCGAGGTAATGACCAACGCTACGCAGGCCACGTATGTGTGTGACTTCTCGTTGTACGTCATCAGCAAGCGCAGCTGGTTGGCGTTCGCGGTCAGCAGTGAAATGTCCATGGCACTTGCAGCTATTCCCTTGTGTATGTCGTACGATTCTGTTTGGATCGCACGCTGCTTTCGCCTACCGTCCACCTCCGACCTCGCAGCTACCTTCTCATTGTACATGGCGCTCATTTCGATTTGATCTTTAGCCGCTGGATCGCTTTCGCCCATCTCGATCAAACTATCCTTACTAATCTCCGCTTTCTTTTCATCGATCGGTGCAAGTGTTGCACCGTTACGAGTAGGCTCTGCCATACTCATCGACAGTAATCGATCTAGCTCAGAAGCGATCGTACAATTACTATCATCTTGCTGTTGGTATACATATCGCACTTTTACACAATCACACCAGTATTTGTAGCTTCTAGTTACTCAAAGTCATCTCACACAATTCACACGATCGTGGTTGCACTATTGAGAAATTCATTCCATGCATCACTCGATCATCAACATCTCATTGCATTTCCACGCACAATTGCACACCGAATTCTACGCAGCTCCGATTCGCGACACTGCTATATTACGACTGCACGATAGGAAAATAAAACTGTCGCACTGGAGCACCGCCTTGGCAGCAAAAAATTGCTCACCCATTCCGAATCGATTCATGAGCGACCGTGATAACGTTTTCTTTAATGAAATTAACGCGCTTCGGAACTACATGTTTTCTTTAACGGATCGTAACGCAACGTTTATCAAGTTTGGCTTTCGTATGCTGTGCGTTGCGGTTGCGGTAACCGAGAAGTTATACGTTCTATCACTGTTACTTTGGTGTTAACGACGATTGCGTGCAATATGTGACATTTAAACAACTATTTGCAGTATTTGTACTGTAGTAATAGTGATAGTGTCCACTAAAATGACACACGGGTTGGTTTGGACACTTGAAAAGGGTTGCCAGCACGCACAATATCCGATCAACTGAACGGCGCGAGATGAAAGCCAACTTTGCAAAAACACAGAAAGTGAAGCAAAACACAAAACAAAAAAAGAATTTGCAGATAAAGCATAGAACGTTACCGACGTCAGACGCCGGTCTGGACACGATGGAAAAGCAAGTAGGGGGGATTTTCAGCAGCAATCTTTCGTTGAGGCATTGCACATTGCGTATCTCGAGCAAGAGGGAATCAGAGCGATTTTGTTCACCGTCAGGGAAGAACGATTGTCGGGTATGTTATATGCACGATGTTTTTTATGCCGATCTGACGCCATTGGTCCGTTCCGAACACGTGCAATAATGCTAGCGTGCTAGCATTGTTTTATTACGGTACACGACTTACAGGTTTGGATATTGCAATGAAAGTCGAAATTGTTCGGTTAATATATAAGATTAATTAAATATAGGTGAATGCATAAGTATGGGGACTCTGCCATGTTCCATTAAGCTCTACCCCTTTACAAAGTAATTTACAACGAATCAACAATATCACCTGTTGCCAACAACCACGTGTTGCGCACCGTCTGCTGTTTAGAACCCGTCGAAGCATGTCGTCGGTTACTATGGTAATGCGAAGGCCAAGGTGTTTGTTTATTTATCGATCAAATGAAGCGCTGGAATAAAGTTTTGGACGCGAAAAAGCAGTACAACAACCCCATTCGCAGTTGCTGCCGCGGTTGTTTCCAGTGCATCGGAATTCAGCGTCACAGAAAGGTCGCCATCGTGCAGTTTGCAGAGGAATTTTGCAATTACCTTTTTAGTGTTTCAACCGATAAGTGAACAGCATTCCACATTCCCGAACGAGATGACGTACCGCAGTCACAACGTTGGACCGTCGCGTGCATTCGATCATATCTATGACCCGCTGTATGTGGCCTCGGACCGGAAGGACGTCTGCCGGGCGAACCATGCAGCACTCGCGAAATCGGCACCGATTGGCATATTTCCCGTGTACCAGTCGATGTTTAGTGAGTTACCACGGTTGACGCGGAACCACTATGTGATGCATCGTAATCCGCTCCCCTACTATCCGGAGCTGCAGGTCAATCCGATCCGCTCGTACGGTTACCAGCAACATCCGGACATGTCGCGAGTACTCGGTGCGGAACGTGCAAAGTTCTTCTGTCATCCGAACGCGGGTGAAACGGGATGCAATGTGCGGTACGATCCGGATTATGTGCCCGGTCCGGGGGATGGAACGGATGAGTACTGTGCGTGTGATGAGTATGAGGAGGGACCCGACGGTCAACAGCAGCCCCGCTTCCGGGAGGTGGCCTCACAAACGATGTACCGGGAGTCGTCCGCCCAGACACAACCCTGGATGCCGACGGCTGTGCTGAAGGAGAACGCAATGCCCGCTGCCGAGATCGTTTACGTGGCGGAGATGTTGCAGCATACGCGTTTCCCTGGTGTTAACGAGGTGGAAATAGTGGAACGTGCACGCCGGAAACGAACCTGGGAGTACGCGCTAGGCAGTTGCGATTCACTGGACGAGTGGCGTCAGCAAAAGCTGGTACTGCAGATATTCGAATGGGAGGAGTGGGTCGCTCGGGAACGTCAAATCGATCGGTACCAGATGTTACGTCTGCAGCTGGTGGCTAAAATTATGGAGAAGCGCGAACGGGACACACACCAGGCAACGGAAGGTAAGATGGAGAACACGAAACGTCGCATTAATCAGGTTAGGAATCGGGCCATGCAAAAGTTGGAAGCCACCTTCGAGCGGAACTTGCGGAAGTTGGAACGTAAGCGCCACGAGATGAGTGTGCGATACGGTGGGAAGAACCGTGGACAGGATGCGATGGAGTCGCTGGCACTGGAGGCGTTGGCTGGAGCAAAGAAAAAGTATCCGAAACAAACGTACGAATATGATCCAAATCTGATCGAAGTGGGGTATGTATGAGGTGGGAGATATACGATTGCCATATACTCAATGCATCATGCACCGGTTTTGTTAGATTGGCCAAGCTGGATAAGAAGACAACAGTACCGCAGAAGTTTGTGAATCCGCGCGATCAACGCCCGGAGCTATGGAAACCGAAGGAGGTTTGCCGTGAGTTCCAGAAAGGTTTCTGGTCGGATAATTTCTTGCGCAAACTCTATGAATCATTGAAGGTTTGTTGAATTCTTTCCATTCGGTTTCTGTCGTCAGTATTGGACATGGTAAATGAGTATATTTTTATATAATTTTAGCAATTTCGCAATCGCAAGGATAGTGAGCGAGCAATCCCGCAATGTCTGATCGTTGTCTCATCACCGACGGAAAGTCTCATCGTTTCACCCATTGCTCCTTCACCGGAGAAAGAAAACGACAGTCTCTATCAGCAAGCTGTTCTGCTGCAGAAACTGATCAAGGGTCGAGCGACCCAGGAGATGATTCATCGTGACTATGCCAGTGAGCATGATCTGATGGATGATCTGATAGCGTCCCATCGTCTGCCGGTTGTGGAGGAGTTCTTCCCAATCGATGGCCAGCATCTGACAGGCACTGAGAGAACAGGTGGAAGTGTACGTGAGCGATATCTGCAGATATTGAAGAATGAGCAGCTGCTGGATGAGTTTATTGAATGTAGTACCCACGCTCAAATGAGTTCGTTGATGAGTACACTCGAACGGGAGCTGACGCGGCTTCAGAACGAGCGTAACACACAGGCATTCTATCTGCTAGCGGAACGGGAACGCCAGCTGCGGGAGTCGTCCGATAACGAAAATCCCCCAGCGAATGCAGATCGCAAGCAGCAACTTGGTAGCGATGAGATGGCAATTTACTTGGAAAACGCACTGTTGGAGCAAGCTGATAATGTGGACGAGATGCGTGAAAAAATACACCACATGGCTCGTAAGTTCGACGAGGAAGCGGATCGCCGTAGCGATGGTAGTTCGCTGTTGATGACTGGCGGTGAAAATGTGGCAGGGAATCATGAGGCACTCGGAAGTATTGCAGGATCTCTAGCTGATGAGATGCTGCTGCCCGATCTTTTCCGTCGAGCAGCTAGGGAAAATATTAAATTCAAGCAACGAACCATGCTAGCCAATGTGCACGAGCTGATCTACAACAGAAAGGACGACGAGGAAACGGATAAGAAGGATGCTGATGAAAGGAAAGTGGAACCGACTCAGGGTGAACTGGACCGTTTGCCAGAGGAAAGGCGAGTGGTAAATGGGTTACTGGATGGTATTATCGATAGAGCCGTGCTACAGCCACCGGTCGTTGATTCTGCATACTCTGAGAATGAAGTTGAGGAGCTGCCGGAAGATGAGGAGGAGATGGTGGAAAGCGATTGCTCGGCACTGGATTACGATGGACTGGCGGAGGGTGACGGTGTTCAGGAGGAGGAAGAGGAAATTTCCCGAATGGCGAACGAGCTGATCGAGGACATACTGAGTCATGTGCTAGATGTGTCGGAGTGAAATGGCCCCTAATATCATTTCGAACACATTTCCCAGATATGTAATGTTTACAAATTATGAGTGGTAAAACACGAACATATTCCTCCTTATTAAATAATCAATTAATCTAGAATGTACCATCATGCTGATAAACATGGCCTTTGTATCTTGATTGATAGAATTCTCAGAGATCGAAAGTCAAGTAATATTAGTCTTCTTTCGCAAAGAACACTGAAAGAAAACAACTCGAAAAGTATTTTAGCTTTATAGAAATAGATGGTTTAACGGAAATAATAAAATTTGAATCGCATTTACGCAGCTTTCCCATTGTGATTTCCTAGTTCGTGTGTCTGCTCACTAGATGGCGCTGCTTGAACGATTCCCAGTCGACAAAACTAGTGGCGCTAAACAAACACCTTGTTTGGACGATATTTGCAGTGTTTGTTTTTGTAAAATTTAATAAAACAAGCCATTTTCTATTTTCATTAACATGTAATTGGTTATGGGATTGGTTTAATTTTCTGGTATAATTATCTTCTTTGTATTATTCGTGATTGAAATTCAGTGGATTTTTTTTTCGTCAAAAAGTTACTTTAAAGTCATCCACAAAATGGTTCTTCGTGCACCTTTATCTGCACACGCTCTTTAAGGAATCCGTGCAAACCGAAATTGGAAATGTTTCATTTCCATCCATCAAACACCAATGTTAGCGTGCACGGTTGGATGAACGCCTAGGCCCAATTATGCACCCATTACCATAAACCAGCGGTGGAGCCATGGGTGGAGCCACCCGTTACATCTCATTTGGTGCCAAATTATGCACATCTAGCATGGAAGCTCCACGGGAAGCCGTTGTGTGGTGTGGATTTGGCGATTTCTGATTTCTTGCCCGAAAGGATTAACGAATGCGAGCGTGAGGGGGGTGAAAGGCTTATGCGATTAGGCGACGTGTTGCGCGTGCTTTGTGTCCGGGACGCTACCAAGCGCCCGTACACGATCGACGACGCTTCCCTATCCCGATTTTCCCCACGCAATCGGCCCACTGGATTCCGCCATTCGACGTAAATGAATGGAAGTTTGATTATCGAATTAAGCAAACCGGCAAAGCGTAGCCAGGAGATGTCGTTTAGGCGGGAGGAATGCGAACGGAAGGAAGTAATCGTAATTTCAGCCACCAGATTTCTAGATAGATTTCGGGCTGACAGTGGGAATTGCTTGTGCTGGAATCAAATTGCACACCGTCATTGGTTTCGGAATCGATCGAACGTCGAGGAATCGCGTTGAAAGTATTTTTGAGCACTAATGAGGATGGTGGATGATGTTTAGTGGGGAAAAAGAGTCGTAGCATAGAAAATGCACTTTTGATAATACTTGTGTGTTAAATCGGAATGTATTAAACGTTTTAATAAAGGATTAGTTGATGATAGTTTAAATCAAGCATTAAGAAGGAAAATGTACGAGAAAGAAACACTTTAGTACGGCACAATCAGCAACATTAAGTTCGTTTTATTTATATACGCCTGAAGGTATGCAATATAATAATGGTGCCATTAAAAAACAATATAAGACTATAGTTTAATATAGTTTAATGAACAATGTCTGTACTTTTGGGCATTGAAAATTGAGAATATAATCATATGTATGTATAAATTATTCATTGTACAAATTTTAAAACGCTATCATCGTCTAAATGTAGGCAATATCTTTTTAAATTATTAACAATTCAAGAAATGAAGTTTCTAAGCAGAATGTTGCCAAGAATTAGAGCATGTTTTATTCTTCTTAAGTCTAAACACAACATTATTACGAAATTAATGAATAATATTCGATGGCAGACACAAAAAACTATGACCCACCCAACTTATTCCTAATGTTTGCACGGAGAAAAAGCGCTCAAATTGAATTGTTATGAAAGATTGACTTTCCAATCAGTAACCAATAAGCAATTTGGTCGAACTACATTTGAGTGTCATAAAGGATACATTTACGATAGTGGAAGTATCCCATGAAAACTCAATTTTCAACACATCATGGCACTGAGTCGACCGTACTCCATAACTTTTTCCATCGAAAGTGTGTATGTGTTTTTTGTTTGTGTGTGTCTTTCTCTCTTATACTCCCGCCCATCGTCGGGGACAGTGTGACAGCTTGCACAATCCGTCACAGACTCATCCGTATGGAAATATCAAACTTGAGCTTCTGCAATCAGACACAGAATCATTCACCTTCTTCTTCGGTGCAAAAGCAGCATGGAAGTTTCGTCTGCTTGCGCTCAAGAGCCGCAAAGCATTTCCACCAAAACCGAAGCCGGGATGAACGATCCGTCCAATGTGCAAGTGCATTTGATGAGGTTTCGGACCGCCACATCTCGAAGCCTTCCTCGGGACGGTACGGGGGGCGTTGTGTGAAACGCGTACACCCTGTCCAGTGTGCAGGAACTATGGCAGAGTCTTTCTGTGAAAGCAAAAATTTACATACAATCAGATTCAGAAATAGTTTTTCCTCTTCTTTCAGTTCCGTTCCTTGTGGTGCGGGTGAAAAAATTCCAACAGCACCAACCGACTAAAGGGAATTCGTTTGGTTGGCAGCATGGCAGCAAGTAGCGCACGATGGAGTCGAACCCAATATCCCCCATGGGCGGGTGGGTGTACTATTCTGCTTCCGTAGTTGTGTTTCTCTTCCCGTCGTCGTTGTTGTTTTCTCATCTTTTTATCCCATTGCTGCATTCCTCGGGTAGATCATAAATTTCTTCCCGATGCCATTCGAATGACGGTCGCAATTGCATGTCCAAGAAGTGAGAATGACACCGGGTTGGGTTGGCACCTCCTTCACAACGACTACTGCTGTCGGCCTATCTGTCAACAATCAGAAAAACCGATGTCGCGGACCATCCCGGAACACGGGAATCCGAATCCAATAATGCAACACGGGTGGGAGGTGGCAGCATGGTTCGTGGAGTGCGGGGCTGGTAAGCACAACAGCAATGCACCGGAAGTATCCTCAATGGTAACAACTGCTACTGGTTGACTGGTTCTGTTTCGTGCACTGGACCAAGCATGGGTTGTTGGGTCGGTTTGCATCGGTTATGTTCAGCATTCGGCTGAAACATGGATTGATGCTGATGGTGAATGGACACCGGTTTTCCGTAATGAATGACCGTTGGTTCTTTGCATACCCGAGATGGTGATACCATGGCACCTTAACAACTTAAACTGGTTGTGGTAAAATCTTTAATGTGACGCATCGGAGATAGTGTGGAAAGAGTTTAAATGCAGTAACGAATAAAACAACGTTTAAAACGATCTAAAACGCCTAAATGTATGCAAATGAATTGATTAGAATGAAAATAAATACAATTGCATACATTTAGGGGCTTTTCTTTTTGTTTTATCAGTTTGTTGTTATTTCGGAAGGAAAACTGAAGCTGAAAGTAGGTAAAAAGCTGTCTAAATAATGGAATAAAGCTGATAAGTTTGTGGTATTGACGATATTAACGATTCATTTAAATTCCTTGAAAATTGTGTTTGTTTAAAAACTTTTCAAAGTTTATTCCATCATGGATTGTAGAGCCAACCGTTATCGTTTATGCTTGTTTATTGTTTTTCATTTAAATATTTGCGTTCTAGCGTCCCTCCTAAAGCAAAGCTGAAACAAGGGTTTCGATCTGTGTCTAGTTTTGTGTGGTTTAAAAAGGATAAACAAATCAGCTCACTGGGGTAAATTTGGAATTGTTTCTCGTTTTTTTTTTGTTCCTGTGTGATGGGGTTTGTTCCTTCCGGTCATCTCAAACCGACCACCGCACCGGGAAGGTATACATTTGTGTAAATTTATTTCAAAATTTGCATTCGGGTTGAATTTGCGATTTTATTCATGCGCGTGCACAGCGTAATGGCGTCAGTATAGCACCACCATGCCCTACACTACCGCAACCGTTTTCGGATTGTTCGTACGCAAAGTCAGCAGAAATAGCACATACCCGTCAACATTGCAAAAGCGGAAGCGACAACAAACAGAGAAAACCTTCCCCGTGCCACCACCGTTCGTCATTTGTGGTCCCAAGCCGCGTGGTTTGGGGCAACATTTGTGCGTCAGTTTCTGCACTGCTGGGGCGGATATGTTTGCCGTTGTCCCATACACTGGTGGCCACTACCAATCTTCCAGTGGCGGCTTAAGGGACGAAATTAGATTTGCTTTGGTCTCGATGGTCCATCCTTACAGTACACTCTGCTCGTGTCATTCTTCAACATTCCCCGGAAAGGGATCTAATCCACCATCGCACCGCCCACATTCTACCGTAAGCATCACAATTTAAATCATAGCCCAGTACAATAACAAGCGGATTTGTGCGTTTGTGCTAGTGGAGCATATTTTATTGAGCTATGGTTTTATTTTGCGACGACCTTTTTTTTCCCCCCTCTCTCTCGCTCGTCCCCTTCCCAGTATCCCATCATTCCTCCAGGTGATGGCAACATTGGCATTCGATCGGTTAATGGAAAACCCCGCAAGATGGTGGACATTGGGGGGGGGGGGGAGGCATTGAAACATGTCATTGAAGCGGAAAATTTATTCCTTTGCGTGCGTGTAATTCCTTTCGGCGGTGGGATTTTGTAAACTGCTCACGCGTACGAACATTTTTCGACCGGACAACGGTTCAGCATTGAATGATAAATGCCCGAATCCCATTATTCATTTGTGCGCGCGTGCACGGAACCGAACCGTGAATGAATGCACTTTTTCGGATG